>PVKU01009242.1:0-63920 GCA_004027475.1 Anoura caudifer
CTACAGAATGAACAATAGGGTCCATGTAACCACATGGCCTGCTGGAGGGCTGAGTAGCAGGATGTGAAGTCGGGCAGCTGGTGCAACTCAGGTAGGGGCTTCTAGCCATTGAAAGACTGCTGGCTTTGTGCCTGAGCAAGATGAGAGCCACTGCAGGATTTTGAGCAGACGCATGACCTGAACTGACTTAAGTTTTGGGAGGATTGTTTTGGCTACTCTGTGGAGAGAAGGCCACTTGGAGAGCCAGGGCAGAATCAGGGAGCCCACTTAGGAAGCTGTGTCAGTAACGCAGGCACTAGCTGCTGGCGGACCAGAGCATGACTCCTGGAGGTTGTGAGAAGTGGCTAGACTCTGGATATCTCCTGAAAGTAGATTCACCACAGGATTTGCTGGTCAATCTGCTGTGGGGAGTGGGACAAGAGGACTTGGATGGCTCCAGGCTGCCGGCCTGATCCAGCTGCTCATTTACTGAGCTGGGGAAGGCTGGGGGTGGGCGTGGGGACCATGCTATGCAGGGATGAGACTTCGGGTAGAGATATTAAGAACTGGCCCTTGGCGGGCAAGTCCGCAGCTCAGGGTGGAGGTCTATGCCTTGAGGTGTAAGTTTGGGAGTTTCCAGTTCATAGAGAGTATTTAAAGCCATGAATCATAAGAAACCAAAGCAGGGGTGCCCCCACCTGGGGTTGGCCAAATTTTGGAGGCCAGAGAACTTAAGAGGGATCAGAAAGGGATATTTTTGTTGAAGGAATAAATGAATGAATGAATAATTGAATGAATCTCCTTTGCTACTACTTGGGCAAGCTGTCCCTTCTCACGGGTTATCACAGAAGCCCCCTGGGGGCCTTTATGAATCCAGCCCCACCAACTTCAGATCCTTCCTCCATCTTTCGGGTCCCACTGGGGCATTCTCACTGTTCTGCCCTCTAGGCCTCACACAGGCCGCTTTCCCTGCCTGAAAGGCATGACCCTCCTCCCTGCTTTATTCTTTGTGTGATAAGTTGTTCTTTGTACTCTATTCCCCTCTAGGAAGCTACCTCTGAGCATCATCCCATCCCTTTTCTCTTTTTGGCCAAACGTTGAGAGGGCCCCACGGAGCAAATAGGAGATAGTTCAGTCTGCTGACTCCACCCACATTCCTGACAAACAGTTCCCCGTGCCACCCTCTGGCTTAGGAGTCTGTCACTGGCCACGGGGTCTGCCCTCAGGAGGCCACATGTGGCCTGAGACCATGTGGTTCCTGGTAGTGAATTTGGTGGTTTGGGGAAGGAATTCCGGAATCTGGTATCCAGAATAGTCTAGGAGGGAGTTGTAGGCGTGCCCTCAGGCCCCACGGATTTCTGGCCCCAAAGGGAGGGGGGTGTTCCTGGGGATGGGTGCATCTAAGAGTGGTTCTGGCCTTCCCAGTGCTGCCTGCATGGTGACGTTTGTTCCGTTTTACAGAGCAGTGAAGTGGGTCCTTACATGGCTGTATGTGAGAGCGGAAGTTTCAGAGGAAAACACATCTTCTAGTTTTCTTAGGTGGGACCATTTTTTCCCCTCCGTATCGCTGTTCATCAAGGCCAAGGGTCTGGTTTGGATGGAAGGGTCCCTTTTGTTCACTCCACCCCTCCAGCCACACCCTTAGTGTTCAGTGGCCACCCGCCAGGCCCTGTGTTCATCTTAGTCCTGTGGGGCGAGGGCTGGGGAAGGTGAGGCTGGGCAGGTGAGCCCCCCTCTGGAGGAGACTCACTGTAGGCAGGTGTGTGTGGGGCTGGCTGGCCCAGCTTCCCCTACAGAGAGGCTTCAATTGTTAAAGGACAGTCTGAACTTGGAGAAGGACCATACACCAGAAGCTGATGGCAGGGGACTCTGGTAAGCAGCCCCTCCAAATACACCTTGAACAGTGGGGGTTCCCCAAGGCCAAGTCCTGTTTCCCTGCCTGGGGCAGGGGCTGCCAGCAGATGAGGGATTACAAAGGAGGCCAAGACACAGTTTCCTTTAAAATGTTTTCATTTATTAGTCTTTTTTGAAGCAGTTAATTCTCTTTTCTTATTTAAAAAAAAAAATGTGTGTTTCATCCAGAGTTATACCAAAGTGATTAAAATGAATTTTCTTCTGGGGTTATAGCTCCCCAGATCAGAAAAAATATATATATTTTTCAATTAACCACAAAAGTAAAACCAAGAGAAAACATCAACAATCAAAAATAATCCCCAAATATCCAGGACAAAAAATAAAATATTTATTGATCTATCACAGCCAGACACAAAGAGATGGGCGGGGCGGGGGTGGGAAGTGCTGTGAAGTACAGTGGCTCGAGGGAGGGACGGGGGATACAGTACTGCGTGGGGGAAACCCAGGTTCGGGAGGGGGTTCCTGCGCCCCAGCTGGCACAGCCCCCACACCCCGGGCCCCTTCGTAGGGGTGTGTGGAGTGGGGTGAAGGCAGGGCACAGGCTGCCATGATAGGTTCACCAGGTTGATGGTGGGGTGCCCGGCCAGCTTGTGGTGCCAGGCGGTCAACGGGGGACAAGGATGGATGGATGGATGGATGGATGGATGGATGGATGGATGGACGGACGGACAGATGGGCGGATGAATTCCACAAGAGAAAGAGGGCTATTCGCTTCCGGGTTCTTCTGATCTGAAAGTGCCTGGGGCATGGGGAATAGCGATTGGTGGGGGGGAAGGGCCATTAAAGGGGCCGAGAGATGGTGTGACCGAATGCAGCCTGAGGTTTTCGATGATTGGGTACCAACTGGACCGTAGCCAGGGGTGGGTCCTGGTGGGCAGGGGGAGGTAGGACTGCCCGCAAAGTGTCTGCACCATTTTCAGGGGAGCCCTAGGAGGAGGCTTCCCGGGGGGGGGGCGTGCCCTTCCCTCCTCCCTCCCCCAGGAAGATGAAGCACCAGCACTTAGCACCAAGTTCCCCTGGAGATGGAGAGTGTATGGAGGGAGCACCTTGGTGGGAAGGGGGTGGGAGCAGGGGGCCAAGCCCACCCACCCCTTTCCTCTGAAGTAGGGGGCTTCCCGGGGCCCACTTGGCCACCGTTCTCTTGTTTCCTTGTCCTGTGGATTTCCAAGTCCGCCCGGCCAGCCCTGTCCCCTCCAGAGGTGGGGACTTAGGAGGGGGCGTGGGGGTGGGGGTGGGTCACAAGGGTTTACATTCTCCACCAAGCAGTAGCACCAACGTTGATGAGGTCGTGAGTCAGGGGTCCCGGGAAGCTCACTTTCTCTTCCGGCCACAAGATTTCCCCAGGCAGGCCCCACCTGGGTCAGGGGAGGCAAAGGCAACACTTAGTCCAGCCCCTCCTCATTGCTGCTCAAGCCACTGCCTGCTGACCAACATCATTGCAGTGGGGAACAGGGGCTCCAAGAAACCACGAGAAGCCTCTACTGCACAACACCCATTGTACAAACTCCCACTAGACAAGTGGGCGGGGCCAGAGCTCAAGATGGGGTTGATGAAACCAAGGTGCAGAGAAGCGAAAAGGCCAGGGGGCCTGGGGCCAGGTCCCGGAAGGAATGGGCCCGGACAAGCTGCCATACTCTGAGTTCCACGCATCTGGGAACCCTTTAGCGAGTGACTCAGGGCCGCCCCCCTCAAGGGAAATGGTGTGGTAGAGAAACGTGAGAGTGCCTCAGACAAGTGAACGGAGGCCCTGAGAGGGAGAGAGTCGTACTCATCCACAGGCAGTGGCTGACCTGGGGCAGGAACCCAGAACTCCTGCCCTCTCCTGGGGAGGGTCTGACTGGTAAACCTTGTTTCTAATCAAGGCAACACTGTCTGGTAGTAGGGCCCCCATGTAGTTCCTATCCCTTTGGGACATAGGCATGGCTTGTTACCGCCACCTGGTGGCAGTGAGAAGCCAAGTGGGGCAGGGACTGGCATCTCTGTGAATCTCATCCAGGGTGTTTGGAAAAGTAGTGGGACAGGGCCATAGGCATCACTAGGCACCAGGGAAGGGTCAGGCTCCTCTTGCCTCTGCTCTCCCAGCCCTGGCCTTGCCTCAGCTGTCTCATCTGTGTAGCGGGAAGCAGGTGGGAGTGGAAGGAATCCATAGTCTGAGCGACTGCAGGGGTGGAGCTGGGGCTTTTTTGGGTCTTCTTAGGGTGTTGTTGGGAGGAACTCGGGAGGTAGTGATCAGGACCCAGTCAAGCCCAGCACACGTCCAGAGGCATGTGTGCATTTTTGAGCAAGGGTATGGCTGGGTGCCAGGTAGTGGCCTCTGCCTCCTGTGCCCAGCCTGGGCAGCCTGGGTCCCCCTACCACCTTTCAGATCCCCTAACTTTAAGGCTCCTGTTGTCTCATCCATTCTCTCTCTGTCTCTGCTCCTTTGAGCTCTTCCCTCCTCCTCCTCCCTTCTCTGTCCCTTGGCTCCTTCCTGCAGGGCGTGTGTGGCAGCAGGGAGGCGGGGACTGCGGCCTGGGTGAGCATGAAGGGCCCTGGACCTACTCCCAGATCTGATCATCTGTGTCGGAGGCAGAAGAAGGAAGGGGTGGGGTGTCCAGCTCCTCCAGTCTCCCCGCTCCCTGCCAGGCCTAGCATGGGCCTCGCCTGAGGGGGGCCAAACTCTGGGCTTAGGTTCTCAGAGCCCTGGCTCTGCCTCAGGTACTGCATGACCTCGGGCAATTCCCTGATGCTCTATGAACCTCAGTTTACCCCATCTGGAACATGGTGTTCTAGAAAAGCTGATGCTCCTTGGCCTTGCAAGAGAGGAAGAAAAGAATCAGGGGGAGACCAGCCTGGTGTAACTGAGGTTATGGGATTCATCCTGGGGCTTGGCTCAGGCCTCCTGAGCAGGAGATGAAGCAGGGGAGGGGAAGGGTGGAGCCAGAGCTGCAGCACAGGGCCTGGGGTGGGAAGCAAGGGCATACCTGGGAAAATAGGGGATAATCCGAAGCCAGGTCTTGCTCCTGCAGGAGGGACTTGTGGTTAGCATGGGGCAGGCCTCTCCTCTGGCCTCATCCTCTCTTCCTCTCTGCCCAGCACCACCTCCTCCTCCCCATCCTCCATAGCCAGAGTGGCTTTCTCCACAAACCTTGTCCCTGCCTGGCATCCTGGTGCGGGGCCTCATAGCCTCAGCTTGTCAGCCTGGCTCCTGAGGCCCGTGGTGCACCCCCGACTGCTTTGCCCAGGATGTTTCCTCTCCTTGACTGCCCCCTCTACCCTCTTGCTCATGTCCTTTTGCTAGCTGCAGCGCTAGGATTTCCCCTGCCAGCGCGACAGGCCTTCTCTGGACCCAGCAGAGCTGACGATTTCACAGCAGAGATGGTCCCTACCTGCACCTGGGAATGGCCTGGCAGCTCCTAGGACTCCTCCAAGGCCAGCAGCACCTGAGAAGAGGGCAGATGGGGTTTGGGACAAGGCACAGTCGAAGGGGCCCTGGGCACCCCCTTTGGGTTCTGGGGTCAAGAAAATCCTGGACAGGCTGTCATGCGGGCTTTGAGCAGGATTGAGGCCTGAGGCAGGTGAGATGGGGCAGTCAGGACGGGGAGTGTTAGCGGCCTTCAGGCCTGGGCAGGAGGAGGGCAGGAGGAGGGCAGCAGGGAGGGACTCACCATATTTGGCTGCTTTAGCAGCTGCAGCTGGGGACACACCTGGGGAGATGGGGCACATGAGGGATTAGGAATCCCCCTTCCCTCCCAGTCATGTCCCTCTTCTCTCCTGTTTCCCATTTTACCATCGGCCCACCGACTTGTCCTTCCACCCCTCCTTCATCCATCTTTCCAAAAGTCTTTATTAAGCTCCTCCTGTGTGTCCAGTCTTGTGGTACACACAGGAAGAGCCTTCAGGTGGGTTTGTGTAGGGAGATACAATGATGCCCCAAGAAAGAGTGAAATGTCAACATAAGGCCCGCCAGGATGGCAGAGGCTTTGGAAAAGTGATTCCCTCTGTGCTCTGGTTTTCTTCTCTAGCAAATGGGCATAACCACCATTATCCTAATGAACTCCCATTTGAAGTGGTCATGTGAGCTGAAGGAAAGAGGAGAGGGAGAAGATAGGATCCCAGCTGCAAGAAGCAGCCTGGCTTCTGCTTTTTCAAGGCCCCCTCTAAGCGCTGTGGGAGCCCAGGAATGGGGCCTGCCCACCACACGCTTGAGTGGTGGGTGAAGTGGGGTTGGGATGGGGGCAGAGAAGACAGCTGGAGTAAAATGTGGCAAAGTGGGAAGGAAAGTCTCTCTCTCTCTCTCTCTCTCTCACACACACACACACACACAGCATATACTCACTGATTCCTGAATAGCCCCTTACCTCCAAGGCCCCCGACCCCTGGGATAACTCCACCAGGCCCAAGCCCTCCAATTCCTAGTCCTCCGGCTCCAAGCCCACCAGGTCCAAGCCCACCGACTCCCCCCAGGCCTGTGGAGAGAGCTGTGTATTAAAACCTGACCAGTGGGACCCCTGCTGTTCATCTGTGGAGAGCTGAATTTTTCATCCCAGGGCCCAGGTGGAGCCTGAGCTTCCAGGGCCTTTGTGGGGACCATGGGGCCAGGAGGTAGGCTGGGCCTTGGGGAGACGATGCCCCTGAGGGACTTAGGGGCAGGTCAGGGAATAGTGCTGTACAGTGAATGGTCGGTCAGAGGCTCCCAGACCCTGGGACCTGGTGGCAGCGCCCACCCCCCACACAGTGCTCACCAAATTGGGCAGCTTTGGCAGCAGCCTTGGTGGCGGCAGCCACGGCAGCAGGTCCAGCTCCTGGGGACACAGAGAGAGCTCAGAAAGCCAGGCTCCATGGATCCGTCTCCCTCCCTGCCCAGCCCGTCCTGGGATTTCAACTCACCCACCACACCACCAGGCACACCTACTCCACCGAGAGCTCCAGGCACTCCAAGCGCCCCAGGCACCCCAAGGGCTCCAGGCACTCCCAGTGCCCCAGGCACCCCAAGTGCCCCAGGCACGCCTGCTCCTGAGGAGAGGGGGCAGAGGGTCAATCCCCTCATTTCTGAAAGAGTCTTCCTGACCCAGGGACATTATTAGTCAAGCAGACAAGTGGTCAAGGTCGTATGACCAGTGAAATGAGCACTGGACAGAAAGCCATTCCCAGATGCTTGGGCCTGTGTCCCTGACCAATCAGGCAAGAGGAGGCTCCCTGGGGCCTTGGCCCGCCCATTGTTTTCTCCATCCCCCAGCCCCCCAGCAGTAGAGCCACAGGTGGTCACAAGTGAAAGCCACATGCTGCCAGGGGAGAAGACTAATCTCAGGCTCTGACAGCCCTGAGTTCAAATCCTTGTTTCTCCATTCATTAGAGCTGTCTCCTCTCTGAGCTCCAGAGCTGCGCCTCTCTAGAGGAGGTGAGGATCCTTAGCCCGCTCACCATGCAGGTGTTTGGAGAGGAAAAGAGCATGACATCTGTAAACACCCTCTGAGTTTTGAAGCACTGTCCGGAGCAGAGCTGCTGGGAATAGCAGCGGCAGGAATTCCACCATTCTCAATGCTTCTCACAATTAGCATGCTTATTATTCATTGCAACAGGAAAGGTGGGTACTAATATCACTCCCATTTTGCAGGTGAGAAAACCGAAGCTCAGCAGAGGTTAAGCAGTATGCTCGAGGTCCCACAGGCAGGAAATGGCTCTTGAGTCTGTGCCCTTAACTGCTTTGTTTCCCTGGCAATGTCTGCTAGACTCAGGCTGGCAGAGCAGCCAGCAAGGAACAGGAGAAGGGCCTGTGGGTCACCAGGCCCGCCAGGGGTGGGGGCTGAGGAAGCTGGGATTTTCCGAGGTGGAAACTGGCCCCAAGTGGACCGGCCGGGGGCTGGTTGGTGTTTCCCTAGCAGAGGCCCTGGCGTGGCTCCCAGGAGGCCAGGAATTTGGGGGCCACAGACAGTGTGGGTCTGGCCAGCCAGGACTGCTGCGTGCCAAGTGGAGGGGCAGGCATGTCTGCCACGTCCTCGTGGCTCATGGCAGGCGCAGTCATGCTGACAGGGAGGTGGGTGGGGGACCGAGGCCTTTGCTGGCTAGGAGGCAGAAGCTGCCTAGCTGGCAGCAACCCTGGCCCTTCTGTGGCCCTGAGGCCTATGAAACTGTGATGACCAGAGGGCCTTAGGGACCATGGTCTTCACCAAGGCAGAACTGCCCCCAGGAAGGTTGAAAATGTGAGGGGTGTGTTTGGTTGTCCCAAGGCTGGAGGCTCAACAGGCATTTTGTAGGCAGGATCCAGGTCTGCTAAGCTGTCATGAATGCATCCTAGAAATTGCCTTTTTCCACCCTGACCATCCCAGCCCTGTGCTGCAGGCTCCAGGCATGGGGCCCTGGGCTTGGGGGAGGAGAGATGGGTGACCAGGTGCTGCCAGGGATGATGGGACAGCAGTGGAACCAACCATGGTGGTCAGTGTGGAGAGTACTCACCATATTTGGCTGCTTTAGCGGCAGCCAGAGATCCAGGTACTATAGAAAAAGGAGAAAGGAAATGTGGGGTGGTCAGTAGCTAAGCTCTGTGCTTAAGGGTTCTGCTTCCTCCTGAAAGCCCTCCTTGCCTTCCCTGGCCTTC
Organism: Anoura caudifer; assembly: GCA_004027475.1. Taxonomy (NCBI): domain Eukaryota; kingdom Metazoa; phylum Chordata; class Mammalia; order Chiroptera; family Phyllostomidae; genus Anoura; species Anoura caudifer. The sequence goes on from PVKU01009242.1 coordinate 8,471, forward strand.
TTTGCTTCTCTTAAAGCCCCGGAGCGGTGGCTCCCCAGCCAGGAGCTCACCCTGCCAGGTAGATCTCCAGGGTTTAACCATGCCTCTGCCAGTCTGGTCTGAGGGTACTTGAGGGCTGAACTGTGCCTCCTCCTCCCATCTGCCCCTCCCATCCCCCTAAGGTCTGGTGTGGTCTGCTTGAAGCTGGACCCACAGCAGGGTCAGTAACCACCAGGTGAAACTCCCAGTGGCCCTTGCCGTAGTGCACTACTGAGGGGAGCCAGGCTGGCCCACCTGTGGCCACGGAGTCCAGGGACTGCCAGCTTCCTTCCCTGGATGATGGGCTTCTTTCTGGTTTGGAGGCCTGTGGCCCCTTCCCTGGGGAGGTACCAACTGTGACATCTATCAGCCCAGGACATCCTTGCCTGTCCTGTCCTGCATCTGTTACTCTAGGCATCTCTGACTGCTCAGGAACCTAGTGGGGAATTTACAATGAGCCCAGGGAATTTACTAGGTGTTGGGGGTTGTGCTGGAAGGGTAGAGGTCTCCCTCCTCTGAGCTCAGGGGTCACTTCTGCCCAGTCTAGAAGGCCCCTTACCTGCCCCAAAGCCAGGAACACCAGCGCCAGGCCCAAATCCAGGAACTCCAGCACCAGGCCCAAATCCAGGAACTCCAGCACCAGGTCCAAATCCAGGAACACCAGCAGGAAGGCCAGCTGCAGCCCCTGGGAAAGATCAGTAGTGGGGTGGCCACAGCAGGCACAGAGCATGCCCCCACGGGGGTGTCCTGCCCAGGGAGCTGAGTCAGGCCCCAAGGGAAGGGGACCAGGTCCCCTTAATCTACCCTCTATGCTGCCACCAGAATGGCCTTCCTGAAATTCCCACTGAAAGCCAAGTCCAGCCCCTCCCCCAGCCGGTATTCAGGGCTGCACACTCACTACACCACTTTCTTTTCCAGCCTAACCTCCCACTCTTCCCTCTTGGATGAGCTCATCTAATGCTCCCAACAGCCTTCTGCAGTGGATTCCATCAGCACTCACTTGCTGTGCACAAGGACAGGAAACTCAGAGGCCAGGCACTCAGTGTGAGGCCTAGGATTCGAACCCGGGCCTCCCTTACACTAAATCTGTTTTTCCAACCCCTCTGCCTGCTCCCTTGGGGATCCCCCAGTCTGTATAGTAGGCCTGAGAAGCAGGCCTGGGGTGCAGCTCCTGCTTGGGTTGTGCTGGACCGGCCTGGGCTCAGTCGGGTGAGGAGGGAAAGCTAGGCGGGGCACTCACGGAGCTGGGCTTTGGCGGCCACCTTAGCAGCAGATTTGGCTGCACCTGGCACCCCTACTCCTGGAAAGAGAGGGAAGGGGTATCAGGGATGTCACCCATAGAGGATTCAGAGGCTCCTTGGGCCCACTTTCTCACATAGCTCACCTGCAACACCGCCGGGGCCAACACCAACGCCGGGAACTACACCAACACCGGGGCCAATGCCAATACCAGGGACCACGCCAGCGCCGGGGCCTAACCCTACAAGCGTGAGAAGAACTGATCCTTAACCCAGTCCCAACCAAAATGGAAAGGAGCTAATGGAAAGAGCAGCGAGCTGGGAATCGGGAGCCTTGGGTTTCCATCCCACACAGGGCACAGAATGGCTGTGTGATCTTGGAAAAATTATTTTCCCTTGATGCATCTCAGCTTCCTCACCCCTAATGTGAGGCATGTGTAGGATCAGGAGTTCTTAACCTCTGGAGGGACAAGGGCCTGTTTGAGACTTCTGAGGGTAATGGAGGCAGAGCTGTGTAGTAAGGGGTGCTCTGCAAGATAGACAGACGTGGGTTCAAAGCTCAGCTCAGCCACCATTTAGCTGTGTGACAATGGGCAAGTTATTTAAGCTCTCAGAACCTCAGTTACCACATCTGCAAAATGGAGATAATGGTACCAACTTCGTAAACTTGCTGTAGATATTGCCTCAGCAAATGGCAGCTTTACAAAAAAGAGGTAATTTGTCATACATGAGTTTGGGGATCAGTGGACCTGAAATTAAGATTTTTGTGGCCTAGACAGCCCTAGATTTTCTGATCTGAATCTTGCTGCCCACAGGTCCCTAAAGCCAAGGTGTGCAGACGCCCTGACCCAGGCCTGGCAGACAGCTGAGCTCTAAGTTGGGGCTACTGCTGTTTGCTATATTCAGGAAGGTGGAGGCAGCTGGGGCTGCCTGGGTGGCCCTCAGATGCATTGAGAGTTGGAGAACCTTGTCAGGGAACAAGAAATACTGCTACCAAGAGGGTGGGAACCAGAGGAGCCCAACCTGAGGTCTGGAAGTGGGGTGGGCCCCAGCTAGACTCAGGGGCAGCAGGGGCTTTGGGAAGGGTGGGGAGGTTGGTCCTGGGGGTGCTTCCCAGGGCCTGTTCTCACTTCGCTTTCCTAATCAGAGACTTTACTCACACCCTAAAAGTGGACAGATGGGTCAAAAGGCCCACAGTGAGAATGTGACAGCTTGAGGGGACTCCCAGACCCCAGAACAGGGGACAAGAGAGAGCAGTGCTATAAGACGAGCACTGGGAGCAGAATTGGGGTGGGGCACTTACCATATTGCGCAGCTTTAGCGGCTGCTGCAGCGGCTGCTGCAGCGGCTGCAGCTGCTGGGGTCCCAACACCTGGAGGGGTGAAGAGAGGGGATTGGGGAGGGGGTCTTCTGTACCCCTCCTCACTGTCCTCTACCCTCATTTTAGAAAGACCTCCCAGAGTCCCCCTCTGGGGAACTACCCCTCTCCCAGAAGACCCTCTTTGGGGCTGCCTCTTCACGCTGGACACAGAGAGAGCAGTACGCAGAGCCCAGCCCGAGTCGGGCCGCCTGGGCTCCACCTGAGGGTGGCCCACTAGCTGCCCTGGGCACACCTCTTCCTTGAAAACAGCTCATGGACTGTGATAGTCTCGCTTGGACTATGGTGGTGGCAGCCCAGAGCTGTGACTGGCAGAGGCCTGGGTCCTTTCCAAGACTTTGCCTCAAATATTTGTGAAGCATTCTGCTAAAGATGATGTTAATTTTAAAAAATCTTCATTGCGCCTGTATCCAAAACTATTAGAAGAAATATCTCATTTTGGAGGGAAACTCAAAAGGGGAATTTTATCCCAGAAAGAAGAAGGAATCTATAAGAGAAATCTTCTGGTAGGAAAAACAACCAAGGAAGGTTGTAACTTCAACTCAGTATATCTCTTAATTTCTTCCCTTTGGCCTGCGACTGGTGGAGGATAAAGAATGCAGGGGAACCAAAGGGTGACACATGTCCTTCCAGCTGGTCAGCAGCAGAAAGGACCCTAAAGTAAATGAGGCCACCCCACTCTGACAGAGCAGAGCTCTGCTGCTCAGCTGGTTGACATCCAGATATCCTGAGCATCCCTGAGGGATGGACTTGCCAGGTTTGTTCAGCAGACTGGAATCCCCTAAGGGGTCTTCCCTCCAAAGTAGGGGGCATTGCTTTCCCTCCTCCCTATCTCTGGGATCAGTCTTGCCATTTTTAAAATGGTGCACTTGACCTGAGTCAACTCCAGGGCCCCTTCCATGAGACAAACCAAGCCTGACTCTGGGTTGGGGACACAGCTCACCTGGCACCCCTCCAGCGCCTGGCACACCTGGTACTAAACCTCCAACACCTGGCACCAGCCCTCCCAGGGCTCCTGCTCCTCCAGCACCTAGAGGAGTAAAGAAAGAACCTCTAGCTGTGCCCCTTGAAGCTCCCCCTCCTTGAGGGAGCAGAGGAGTAGGGATGGGGAGGGGACCAGAATGGCTGCAGTAAGCACCTTCAACTCACTGGTTTGGGGTGGGGTGATAAGCTGGGCACCAATAATCCTAATGTTGGGGAATTGAAAAGGGCAGAAAAGTTCAGTGCAGCTTTGAAGATGGGGTCAGGGGCTTCCAATCTTAGTCCAAGCCATTTCAGCTCTGGAGGTCTGAGTGTGAGCTTGCTCTGTCCTCATGCTAGGGAATTGCTTCCAGCTCAGAGCCTGGGCCCCAGAGCAGGGCAGGGCTGGGATGGAGAGGAGGGGAGGGTGCTCCCCAGGAGAGAAGAATGCTGCCCTGGGCATGCCCTGGGCATGAGGGCATGCAGGGCGGGGGCACGTACCAAACTTGGCTGCCTTAGCAGCTGCTGCGGCCCCAGCTACAAGAAAATGAAAGAGACCTTTAGAAACTTCATTGGATCCCAGTGGGGCTGTGCTGATTGCTCTCCTGCCCAGAGGCACTTCAGGCCCTCCCTGTGCTCTCCCCAACTTCCCCCTGAGCACACTGAAGCCCAGTCAACACTCTCCCTCCCCCCTTAGAGCCCTACAGAAGAGAAGCCCCCATGCCTTCTCCCGGTTTCCCCAGATGGAACTAGGGCTCACGGGAAATGCCAGGGAGAGCTCCAGGGATGGCTCCAGGGACAGCTCCAGGGATGGCTCCAGGGACAGCTCCAGGGATGGCTCCAGGGACAGCTCCAGGGATGGCTCCAGGGATGGCTCCAGGGATGGCTCCAGGGATGGCTCCAGGGACAGCTCCAGGAATGGCTCCAAGACCTGGAAAGCCCCCAGCACCAACCCTGTGAGTGGGAATACCTCCAACTCCCACTCTGGTTCCAGGAGGATTGGATAGAAAAGGAGCTCAGTGAGAGAGACCAGGAGGGTCCTGGGGGATGCTGGTGGGCTGGGGAAGTGGGTGCAAGCCTCACCCAAATTTGGTCCGTGAAGGACAGTAAACCATAGAATGCCTGGGCCCCCACCAGCCTTTTCCAGGAAGCCTTTATTGATAACCAGCACCCCCACCCAGCCCCGCCCTCCGCCCAGCCCCAGCATTTCCCCAACCCCTCTCTTTTCTCGGATTGGGATAGGGCCCCTAGGTGGCTATTGGGAGGCTGTGGGCAGGTCCCATTTCCCCAGCCAGGCTCAGGCTCCATGGAGAGGGGCCCTGGCTGGGGCAGGGAAGGTCAAAGACATGGTCACCACTGAGAATGCCACAGAGGACTCTCCCATCACTCAGCTCCATGGCCTCATGGTGGGAGTCCACTGGGGAAGACATCATCCTGGAGCCCAACAGGTCCAACTTCCCAGCTCTGCCAGTGGCTTGCTGGGTAACCCTGGCCAAGCCATGCCCTTTCTCTGGCCAGAACAGGATAGAATGAAGCACAGCTATCAGCACACTCACCATATTTTGCTGCTTTGGAGGCCGCTTTCGCAGCTGCAGCTGGTGACACAGCCCCTGGAGAGACCCAAGCGGACCCAAGCAATTAGGAGAGCGTGGATGATAAATGCTCCATATACATTCACTTTTCACTCATCTGTCCAGTTTCTCTCTATCAAGCCAATCCAATGGATGTCTATTTATGGTTCACCCACTCACATCTCCATCTATTCATCTGTGTACTTGGCCACCTATTCATCCACCCACTTACCTACCCATTGTGTCTGTCCATTTGTTTGTCTATCCTTAGACTTCAACCACTCAACCACTTATCTTTCCGTCCATTCATACACCCATCTATCCAACCATTTATTCACTCATCTGCCCATTCATCAAACTATCTATCCAACCATCCATTTTGCACTTGTCCCCTACCCACCTCCTCCTCCAATCACGTGCTCACCCATCCATCCATCCACCCACCGATCCATCATTCTAACCACTTATCTAGTCCCTCTCCTGCTTTTCCACCTGTCTTTCCATCTATCCATTCATCTCCCCATCCACCATTTTACCCATGTATCTATTCAGTCATATATTTATCCATCCTTGTATCTGCCCACTCATCCTCTTATCCATCAACTTCTCTACTCATCCACATGGGCATTCACCCACATACCCAGCTGCCCATCTATCCATCTGTCCATTTACCCACCAGTTACTGAGCATCTATTTAGCTAAGGGCTGAGAACATAGAGATGACAAGGACATGCTTCCTTCCCCCAGGATCACACTGACAGCCCAAGATAAGTTGGAGAAGGTAATGCTGGCAGTAACTAGTTAGGGTCTTGTTATAACCCAAGGGAGAGAAGATGAGTTATGGCCAAGGGTATGGGAGAAGAGGATAGATGAGTGAAGCATTAGGGAGAATCTAAAAGTCTTGGTAATAGTTTCAATATTTCTCTTACACACACACACACACACACACACACACACACACACACACACACACCAGCTCACTTGGTCTACCCACGATACCTGGGACTCCAACACCTGGGACTCCAACACCTGGGACCCCAACACCAGGAACTCCAACACCAGGGACTCCAACACCAGGGATCCCAACACCAGGGACTCCAACGCCTGGGACCCCAACACCTGGGACCCCAACACCAGGAACTCCAACCCCTGGGACACCAGGCACCAAGCCTCCAGCAGCTCCTGTGGAAGGAAAGGATTGTTCTGGCCTGGACCCCATGGGAGCCTCAGAGGGCCTCCAAGGGCATGGCTCTGGAGAGCTGCGGGAGTGGCAGATCCTGAGTGTGGAATCCCAGGTGGCTGGCATTGCCACAGAGCTATAAAGGTTTAGGTCTGTGGATGGGAAGAACATGGTCTATGTCTAAAACAAATTCAGAGCATACCACTAGCGCACAGGCAGTTGGAGCAGCAGTTATGGGTTGGCCTTGGGAGTAGGGTGGAAGGAGCCAGGTGCTCCATAGCAGTCCCCGCCACTGCTGGGCCAGTCAGTGGGGAACAACAGAGAGGGCCTGGCAGAATGGCTAGAATGGGTAAAGGCATGTTTGGGGAGGTGGAAGTGGAGTTTCTGTAGATGGATGAAGGCAAAGTCCATCCAGCCTTAGAGGACTGAGCAGGCCCCAAGGGTCTGAGGGCAGGCTGGAGCCCCAGGCCTGCCTCCCCTGGGGGCACTCACCATATTTAGCTGCCTTAGCAGCAGCAGCAGCAGCTGGAATCCCAGCCCCTGGAGAGACAAGACAGCCACAGAGGGTGAGGTCTTTCCCCAGGGGACCTTCTCAAGGACACCCCACCCCTGCTGGAGCAGACACTACCTGCAATGCCTCCAATCCCAGGAATTGCGCCGACCCCTCCAATCCCAGGAATTGCGCCGACACCTCCAATCCCAGGGAGAACTCCAGCTCCTGCAGCACCTGCTGGGATGAGGACAGAGCACATATAGCTCCTAGGGCCCTTCCTGAGGCCAGGAAGAAAGGCCACTCAGATGCTGGCATGTAAACTAGCATGATCTCCTCTGGGAATGAGGCCCAGGCATCTCTAGCTAAGCCTGCTTGAGAAGGCCCCCACCCCACTGTTCATTGACTCACCCCCAAAGTGTCCGTTTCAACACGCTCATTAAGGGACTTGTATGTTTTCAGACAAATCCCATTCTAATCACTGCCACATACTGAGAAACCACAAGCGGCCGCTCCCCGGGCCAGAGGGGCCCCTGTAGGAATGTTCAAGGCTTCCTCTCCCTGTGTTCCGAAGACTCGGCCAAGTTGTAATCCAAGTGCCTGGCTGCCTGGGTCTGGCAGCCCCTTGCTGCCCCGCTCTCCTGCTCCCACATTCCACCCTTAGGGGCCTAGAGGGAGGGTCCGTGGGGCCTCCTTGGGGCAGGCCTCCAGCCTAGTCCTTCCCTCCACATTCTCATCCCCTTGGCTGGTGGGCAGATGTTTTCTGTCCCTTCTGTAAGGGCTCCCCTGGCCCTGGGGGTGAAGGTAGGACCATTAGCTCCAGTGATCTGACTCCGAACTGGGACTACCTGGGGCAGGGGGACAGATGCCCACTCTGCTCACCTCATGGGTGCAGGGAAGGCCATGCCGGGTCTGCCAGCCAAGGCATAATGAGCTTGAGGAGTTAGTTAAAAATTTTATAGTGCACACTAAATTGGTACTAACTACTAAATGTTTAAAATGCTCATATAGGTCCCACCTAAAATAATCTCTCTAACCACCGGAGCGCCCATTCCCTCTGCAAGGGCTCCTTCTTCCTGTTTTAACACATGACAAACTCCACCTGTATTTTAAGGCCTCAATCAGTATCATTTTCTCTGAGAAGCCTTCCTGATTTTCTTTTCCCAGTAGAAACAATATCCCCTCTCCTTGACTCCCACACTAGTGCCTACAGTCTCCAGCAAAGCTCTCACCTGTCCCTGGTCTATAAAATGGAGGCAGGGAGGGATAAGTAGTTGGGTGAGTGGGTGGATGGATGGATGGATGGATGAAAGAATGGAGGGAGGGAGGAATGAAGGGATGGAGGGTGAATAAAGGGATGGATAGAGGAATGGACGGATGGACAGTTGGATGATGGAGAGAGGGATGGGGGAAGAGTAAATGAAAGAATGGAGGGAAGGAGGGAGGAGTGGGTGCTGTTGAAAAAGCTGGGGGAATCGGGCAGGCTGGGGAGGGGCTGCCTTGTTTAGTTTTCTGTGAGGCAGGCTCTTAGTGGTGACAGGGATGGAGAGGCTGTGGGGCTAGGGGCTAGCGGTTAGGGGCTCCAGAAGTACTCACCATATTTTGCTGCTTTAGCTGCTGCCGCTGCTGCAGCCTGGGGGCCAACCCCTGGGGGAGGGGAAAGGCAGAGACTGAAAACTGTGCCCGTGAATCTCCAGAGCCCTCCTGTTCCAGCCCTGAGAGAACCAGTGGGTGTAGGTGGGGGTGCTTTGTAGGCAGCAGAGACTGAGAGAGCTGCCCCACCCAGGATCTTTCTCCAGGAAAAGACTGGGGTCTGAATGCAGGGTGGGCTGGCCTGATTTCTGGAGAGACCCTGGCCAGCTCTGGAGCTCTGGAGCCTGGGGAATCATGGCCCCTTTGGCTGGCAATGGGATGAGGCTTTCCTTACCTGTGCCTGTTGGGTACCCGGCCTTGGCTGCTGCACCAGCAGCTCCTCCAGGCCCATATCCTGTAAAACAGAGAGGCTCGCTGGGCATCCATGCAGATCTCACCATAGCTGCCCCCCTGCCATGCCCTTCAGGGCTGGGCTGCCAGAATCTCTACCCTGTCCCCCCAGTCAGAGTTAAGACAAATTCAAATGTGTGTGAGGGATGGTTACTCCCATGGTACAGACTAGGACAGAGACTCAGAGAAGAAGCTGGTTCTCCCAAGGCCTACTGATAAGTGTGAGGGCCAGGATTGAGAACCAAGCTGTCTGAGTCCAAGTTCCACATTCCTTCCTTAGGGAATTCCCTTCCCAACCTCCACCCCCAGCTGGTGTTCTCCTAGCTCAGGGCTGGGGCTGCAGCTTCCTTGCCAGGACCCTGCATCTGGAAAGAGCTGGTCTAGGAGGGCCTTACTCACCATAGGGCAGTTTCCCAGTGCTGTAGGGTAGTCCGTAGCCACCTGAGGAGAGGGTAGGGTGGGCTCAGGCACTGCCACACAGCAGCCCCATGCCATGCTGGGCCCCACTGCCTTGGTGGACAGATCTAGTCCCACAGTTGCAGAGGCCTGAGACTGTCCCGAGGGTCATGAGCAGCTCACAGAGGCTCTCAAGAGAGCAGAGGCCCTGGGTGGGAGAGGGAGATGGGGTGCCCTGCCAGGCCCCTGTTGTCTGAGTAGCTTCTTTACTCCCTTCCCTAATAAGAAACATCTCATTGTGTGAGCTGATGGAGGGGTGTGGATGTGAGGGGTATTTCCAATCAAGTGTTTCTTCCCATCAACACAAGTGGTTTCCTGTCAAGGCTGTGGGTCTCTGTGCCTGTGCGTACGTGCGTGCAGGTGTGCACATGAGTGAGACCAGCCCCTGCAGGATGGCTGCCCCAGCTTTTCCTCTGCTGGAGATCAGAAGTGAGGTTTGGTACCCAGGTTTCCTGATGCCTCCTGCAAGAGACACTGGTAGCCTGAACAGTGCCCCCCATAAGTTGCTCTCTCAGGAGTGAGACCTGATGAGTAGTGCCCCTTGAATCCTCCTTCTGACTTACCTGGCAGCTTGGGTGCCTTGATGGGGTACCCCAGTGGCACGCCAGGCTGCTGGCCCCCAAACGGTCCAACTCCTGTGGGAACAAGGAGAGCAAAATCAGGTCCTAGCAACTTGAGCGGGCAGCTCCTGCTGAGCCCCCAGCCTCACTCTCCACTTTCTGCTCAGACAGAATGTGCTTCCACTGCATCCAGAAACCATCCTGCTAGAGGGTATTCCTGCCTTCCTGTCACCCATCAGCTGAGCCCTGCCAGTGCAAGGCCATTTCCTACAGAAAGGTGCAGAATCCACTCCCCTCCACAGCATTTGGCACAGACTGGCAGGTTTTCTGGGCTCGTGTGGGCTGCTAATCATGAGGGGCTGGGACTGCAGAAGCAGACCTGTGATGCTGCAGCCAGTCCAAGGCCTGGAGCAGTAGGCATGAGGGAAACTGGACAGGCTTGATGGGATTCTGAATGCTCAGACCCTTCCAACGCAAGAGCCCCTGCCTGGCTGGCCACTCTGCTGGCCTGTCCACTCACTGGGGATTCTTGGCTTGCCTCACCTGGGATTCCAGCAAAAGCTCCGCCTGCACCTGCAATGATGAGGAGACGTCACTGTAGCCCTTCCACTATGGGTGCAGGGTAGAGGCACCAATGGCTGGTGCCAGGCAGCACAGAGAGGTGGGCTGGCCCAAGTAGTGGCCAGTTCTGCCCAGGTCTCCTAGCTTATGCTGCCCTCACATACACTTGGGATTTCTGAAGGTGTTCTGTCCATCTCTGCCAGATGTACCAGGGCTGGAGCACAAGGGGTACCCACCCACGGGGCACTGAGCCCAGGGCCCCAGCCCCACTCCCGCTCTCCTTCCTATAGGGTCCTGAGAGTGGGTGCAGATTTCCACCATGGGTCCCCAGGCCGCTGTTCACATACCTGGGGCCTTGGGCTTGACTCCTGCTCCAGTGGGAACCCCAGGGAGCACCCCCACACCTGGGAACCGACCTCCTGAGGGGGGAAAGGGGGGTCTGGCAGGGAGGGTGGGAAGGCAGGCCTCAAAGGCCCACCAGCCCGGCACCCTCACCACCCCTTGGGTCACACAGTTGACCTCCTTCCGCACTGACCATCAGTGATGGACACAGCTCAGGTGGGGTAGGGGCTGTTTAGTGGTGACTTTTCTTCCTTGTTTGACAGAAGAACTGAATTTTAATCCCATTTCCTATCTACGTGATCTTGTGCCTCCGCTGGCCTCGTCTCTAAGCTGGAATGAATTTCCAGCCCCCACCGTCCACCCTTACCAGAGAAGACAGACAGTAAAAGCTGGCTCAAGGTGGGAGCCTGTGCCCTCTGGGGGCCCTTGCTTGACGTGCATTCGCAACTGAACACACACAGCCATCTGCTGTGGCTGGAAACTCTGCATTTGCCAATATCTGGGGCTCCCACCTCTCCCACCTCTCCTCCCCACCTCTTGGGACTGGGCCACCTCAGCCAGAGGGACAGGGGGAGGGACACTGTCAGCAAATTTTGCAGAACAGCCTAAGTCTGGGCTTTTGGGGGAATTCAGCAGGTCATGTGTTGGGTGGGGTGGCCAGACCCTGGCAGGGAGAGGAGGGTGAGAGGGCAACTCCGAGGGTCTCCTGCAGGGCAGATGCTCTGGGCGGGCTCCCTGGTGACTCACGGCTTTTGGGAATCAGCTGGCTACACTGGGGACTTGGTGTGTCCTTGGGGGCCTACCTCAGGCTGTATTGATGATCTGGGCCTGGAGTCAGGGCTTGGGTGGGACAAGGGGAAGCTGACTGGCCTTCATGGGGAAAGGTGACAGGGGCCCTGTGTCATCAAAGCCTGAGCTTTGATGTTTAGGGACCTAAGGCTTCTGGTGGCCTCGGCTTGCAGGGGGATGTGCGACCCCCCCCCAGGAGTCTACCAGAAGATGGTCTCCTCGAAATAGGGCACTTTTCTTCTCTTCAACTTTACCTGCGCCTGGGAGCACTCCACCTGGGAATACACCTGGCAGCCCCACACCTGTGGCCAAAAGAGGGAGGAGCCATGAGCAGCAACCCAGCCTCCAGGAACCCACCCCTCCCTGGCCCTTCCTTCCGTGGCTCCAGGGCTCAGGAACCAGCCACCCCAGTTCCGGCAGGGGCAGCCAGAAACACATGTGTGGTGGCTGCGGCCTTCATCACGGGAGTTTCAAAAGTCATCTGCTGACCCTTCTGTGCATTGATTTATCTTGTCTCCTGGAGCATGTTTACTATGGCCAGCCCAGCCCACCTCTGGGCTAACAGCTTCCAGATGTTCTCTCCTGCTGTGTGGACTCAGGCAGGCTTTTGTTTAGCCTGAAGTCACTTTGTCAAGGGCTTGGTACCGAGGAATGAGCACCAGATGGGGAGCCAAGCCACCTTGGGCCACCCTGGCTTTGCTGTGACCACCAAGGGCCCTCTGCACCGACTCTCCATTCTGAGCCTGTGTCCCCATCTGTCACCTGAATGTTGGCCACAGAGCCTGTCTCTGAGGTCTCTTTCTGTTCCAAGATCCTGGCAGAAGGACCCAGAATGTAGGCTGATTTTGAACAAGGCACCACACTTAGGGCCTGGCTCTCTTCCCTGCCCTGCTGCAGCCAGGCCCCGCCTTTCCCACCCAGTAAAGAGTAGGAGCCTCAACGCCTCCCTGACCCTGCGTCCAGACCCAGGGACTCCACACTGACCCGGCACTTTCCCAGGCTTTACTCCAGCTCCGACTCCTGCTCCAGGCTGAGCCACCACTCCACCTGGCATGGAAGGGACCGCATCAGAGTGGGTGTCACTAGGTCTTCAGCTTTCACCTGGGCAACCCAGGGCTAGTCACCATACCTGTAGACACTCCTAAGCCATTTACGAGACCTGCAACACCACCAAGTCCGCCGACACCACCAAGCCCAGCACCTACAGAGCCAGGAGGGGGAGAGGCGAGGGTCATGCAGGAGGGGCATGAGTGCACAAAGAGAGCCCAATGTTGATAGCTGAGTTTGCTACCACCTCACTTGAAGACTGGCTGCCTCCCCGAGCCCCAGCGGATTGGAGATGAGGATCCCACCTGCCTGCTTCCCAGGAAATGTTTTTTGCAAAGTGCAGAGCCCACAGAGATGAGAGGGTCTTATAGCATGTCCCAAAGAGTCACACTCACCAGCCTTGGCAGCAGCTTTGTAGGCCGCAGCAGCGCCAGCCGCTCCACCAGGCACTAGAGCTCCCGGGAAGGTGCCTGCAGGAAAGGCCCCAAGCCCTGTGGAGGGGAGGATGGGGTGAGGTCCTGAGCTCACCCCAGGAGGCACATCTGAGGTGGATCTTCTGCTCTCTGCAGGACTTCCACGCCAAGCAGCAGCCTTTGCTCTCAGGACCGGGTTTGGTGTTGGAGAGCAGTGTGTGCCAGATGGCTGTGCTCAGCCTGACAAAACTGCAGGGATCTTTTGGGGTCAAACTTCCACAGGCCCTCCTCCAAGAAGCCTTCCTGAAGCCCTGCTGATTAGAGCTACTCCTCTGGGCTCCCTTGACCTCTGCAGCCGCTTCCATTCAGTTCTCAGCACTGCATCATAATAATACTCAGGACACAGCAGAAGCGACTTCCTCGTGTTTGGAGGAGCTATTCTGGGCAGGGGGTCCCAGCATCACCCCATGTGCATGCCCAGGACTGGCCAGGCCCATGTGCTAAGCAGATGCCCCGGGCTTGGCTCTGGTCCCCAGATAGGCATCTTCTTTGGGTGTCAACACTAACCTGCCCCAGGGACAGCTCCTGCAAGCCCTCCAGCACCTGTAGGGAGAAGGAGAGAGTCAGGTGGGAAGAAGAGAGACTGGCGAGTGGGCATCTTTCCTGGATCCCGGGTAGGAAGGGTCTTGTGGAGGGCAGGCAGGAACCAAGCATCATTATGATCAGTGGACAGCCACTCATGACCCTAAGTAGGACTGAAGCCTTTGGTTCTCAGGGGCTGATCCTGATAAAACAGCAGCTGCCATTTAGCAACTGGCTGCTATGTGCTATGTGGATGTAATTGCATTGACTTCCCACCTCACACGCTCCATAATGTACCCAGGCCAGGCCTTGCTTCTCCTAGAAGGACTGCCAGCTAATGGGGGACTCAGCAGGGCTTTCTGTGAGGGCAGAAGCTGAGTAGAGGCTGCTGGCAAGCCCTCACCCAAGCCGGGCCCTGTCCTGCACCCATACCAGCCCCTTCCCCAGGCCTTTCTTCTACTTCCTTTCAGGAGTCACCTGGCTCAGCCCATGCCTCCTTCTTTGTATCTGGAGACCCTTCTATCCTCCACCATCTGTCTATCTGTCTGTCCAGCATGCCTGCAGTCTAGGAGCCTCCTCTATTTCAGACAGATGCTAAAATGTTTATGAAAAGTCAAACGGGTCCCGCTGGCTCTCTCTTCCCACATCTGGGCCCAATCGCTCCTTCTCCCCCTCCAGGAGACATTCCATGACTTTGGCCAGGACTGATGGGCAATCAGGTTGGAGTTCACAAGCGTGCCGGGGTTGTTTCCAATTATGTGAGAATCTCTCCTGCAAGCACCAGTCCTGGCTGCCAGGGTCCTGAGCCCAGGGAAGCCCTAGCTGGAAACTGACTGCCAAGCCCTGGAGGGTCTACCTGGCTTTCGCTGGGTGTGGTCTCTCTTCCCCCCACTCATTTCCTACTTGTGTGAATTGGCCCCATCTGAAACTCAGCCAGTGCCTCTGAAAGATGGGTCTCTAACTCTGCCTAGTCTGCCTTCCAGGCATCCAGGGTGTGAGGCAGGCCCGGCCCCTGGGGCCGGTGGAGTTCACTTCCCAAAACTATAGGCCCTGCCCCTCCCCAGCTCTCTCAGGGGCTTCCTTCCAGCCAGGCCTGTTTCCTGAGTTCCAGCAGAGCAGGGGACATGCCTGTTCGCGCCTTCCTGACCACAGAAGGGCTGGGACCTGAACTGGAAGTGAGGAAGGCTGGGGTAGTGGGGGTGGGAACAGGCAACCTCTCTGCAGCCACCTGTCCTTTTCCCACACTCCCTCTAGCAGTCTGGTCCTGACACTGCCCTCCAGCACGACCTGCTCCACCGCTGTTTGCCCTCCTTCCTTTGGACTTACCTGGCCCAAATGCCCCAAGGAGTCCAGCCCCTGGAAAGGAGGGGAGGAGGGGTGAGATGCTGACCACAGATGGAAGCCGAGGGGCCTGGCCAGCCCAACCCTCTCTCTTTCTGGAATCGAGAGCTCTGGATTCAAATACTGCTGCCCCTACTGACTCTATGATGCAGGAGCAAATCACTTCACCTTTCTGAGGCTCAGTTTCCCTACCTACAGGCTGGCCATTGTGTCTCTGACCTTCCTGGAACTCATAAGATCATGAGCAGAAAGCACCTAGTGTGAGGAATATGCCAGGGTGCCCAGTAGGTGTGCCCTGCTCCTTCCGGTCCTCTCACAGGGGTGGCTGGCCTCCAGCTAGTACTGAGGGTGTGGGTGTTGCTGGCTCCCAGCTGCCTGGTCCCCCACAGAGAGCCCAGGCAGGCCAGCGGCCGAGGCCCACATGGAGCAGCTGCCAGGCCACCCACCCGCTACTCGCCAAGGGATTAATTGTTCCGAAGCACGACACACGCGGCCTATGCCCTGTTCCATCTTGCCTGGGCAGGCCCGGACATCCCCATGGCCCGGATGTGGGGAGCTGCCTGGGGGAGGGAGGGGGACTGTGGCTTTGTCCAGGCCTTTGTAGTCCAGAGCCCTGAAGCTAAAAGATGACCACAGGGAGTTTGTGAGATCCAGCCCTCTTTCATCAGAAAGAGAAAGAAAGGCCCTGACTTTTATTTATTTATTTATGTATTTTGGTCTACTCCTTTACCCTGAGCTGAAAATTCTTTTGGAAGTCTAAACTAAATCGTTACTAAAAGCTTCACTTTAGCAACCAACTATTATGGGACTCCGTGCAGTTCTTTCAGTCCTCCCTCCTGTGTTTAATCACAGCATGACATGTGTCCCCTGCTGCCAACGGCAGCAGCCAATCTCCCGTCTAGCTTTGCAGTCACAACCTGCACATTTTGGGTCTTGTTGGCTAAGCATAGACCTATTTCTATACCTTGGTTTACCTAGTCCTTCCCTCCATTCTTTCTGCCATCAAAGACCCTGGGAAGGTCCCTCCAAAGAGGCAGAATACAGGTTCTGGCAGGAAAAGCAGTGAATTCCAAGGGCTCCGGCCTTGCAGAACCCCAGCCTCCACGAAACCCCTAGCCCTAGCTTCCTGCCCTTCAGCCTCTCTCCAGCCTGGCCCTAGCCTTGGAGTTTCAAAACCCAGATGGGCTTGCAGGGAAGGGGAATCTGGGTCTTGCAGATTCATCTGCAATTGGATCATCGAACAGTGGGATTTCGTAAGAGCTGTTGGACATGCGAATTGTCCTAGAGCCTCGGGCTGCAGAGCTGGGGAGACACGGAGCACAGTAGGGAGTGCCAAGGCCGCATGTGGAGCATCTCACACCAATGGGGTCATCAGTCTGGACAGAGACACCATTTCCTCCACCTGCTCCTTATCCGCCAGTGCTTCCCGGGAAGGACATGCTCTCTGTCTTTCCTGGGGGTGTGTTCTTTGGAACTGGTGGTGGACCCTGGTGGCCTATTCGGCAAGGCCAGGACAATCCAGTCACATCTCCTGTCTGGAAAACTCCATGTTCTAGACACAGCTTGAAAGGGCCTGAGATCAAGAAGGATGCCTATGCGGGGCCAGGGCCAGGGTCCAACGTGGGGTTAAGTTTAGGGCTTGGTCTGGAGTCAGGGTTCAGCATGGGATTGGGATGAGGCTCGGATTGTCAGCAAGGTCAGGGATATTGAGGGTCTTGACATGGGGTTAGAGAGGGCTCGGTCTGGAGTCAGGGGACCATCCAGGTGGAGTCTGGAGCCTACCACCTGTGTCCAAGCCTCAGAGTGACATTCATAGGCTTGGGGCCGCTGGAACCTCAACCCTTACCTTCGTCCTGAGCACCAGACTGTTTCTGAGACCCTGTGCAGAAGGGACAGGGCGACTGGGCACATAGGCACTTATAGAATAAATGCTGGACACTCCTCATACAAACTGCCACCAGCTTCCTGTCCCCGGAGCCCTTCCCCCCAGCTGGAGACTGCTCATACCTAGGGGACTAGAACTGCCCACCACTTCCTTCCTGCCTTTTGCCCGGAGGCTCCACTGATAGGTCCACAGCTCTGTGGGCCCTCCCCTCCCCTGCCCTTCCCTCCCCTGGGCCTTGGCCCTCCCCCACTCTCAGTGCCCTAAGACCTCAGGTCTTACCTGGCTTGGGTGGTTTGCCTCCAGGCCCCAGTCCTGCAGAGGAAAGAGATGGTAGTGAATGGCCCACCTGTCTTACAATTTATCCCCCCCAGGGCAAAGCAAGGGCACTGTGGGCTCTTACTCTCCAAGTCCTAAACGGGCTGTCAGGGACAGCCTTCCCTTTGGACGGGGAGCTTCTGGGAGCCCAGTGTCTAGACGCCTGGTGGGAATCCCAGCTCTAGCCCTGATCTGCGGTTTTGACTCTCTCAGACTCAGTTTCTCAGCCTCTGAAGGGGACAATAACACCCGCTCAGCCAGCATTTCAGGAATGTTGTTGAGGATCAAAGGAAATGTGAAAGAAGGCAGGGCCACCAGGGAAGAAGCCTGGGGGAGACGCTCAAAAGGCCGGTGGGTTCCAGTGCTCAGATAAGTCTCTCCCCCTTAGACACTCAGCCTATAAAACTAGGGAGCCCTTGATGCCTGGGCCTTTTGGGGTTCTGAGGTTTGAGGACCTGTGTGAGCCAGTGTGACACCAAGTCCCCCTCAGTGAAGAACCACATTTGGCTTCTGAGCTCACCTCCTCCTCCCAGGCCTCTGAGGCCAGTCCCTGTGGGACACACACACACACACACACACACACAGAGTACACAGAGAGAGAGAAGAGAGAGACAGCAGGGCCCCGCCAGAAAGCCACCCATCAACCCACGGTCAAAACCATCACTGCCTAGCTACATGACCTCGGGCAAGCCTTAACTTTGCAAGCCTCGGTTTCCTCATCTGTCTCATCAGGCCAATCATCCTGTACCAGTTTGTGCCTGAGAGTGTGCTGGTAGCTGCCCTCACTTCTGTGTCAGGTCTGGATTGAAAATATTACCTTGATTTTTCAATCTACATTAAAGCCTTATGCCTTCCCCCCACCCCCAAATTAAAGGAAAATATGGCCCTCTGATGGCATTGCTCCAGCATTCTGCCCGTTTTCTTCTGGTGAGGGTGGGGGGTTCCCAATCTCCATCTGC
Organism: Anoura caudifer; assembly: GCA_004027475.1. Classification (NCBI taxonomy): domain Eukaryota; kingdom Metazoa; phylum Chordata; class Mammalia; order Chiroptera; family Phyllostomidae; genus Anoura; species Anoura caudifer. The sequence goes on from PVKU01009242.1 coordinate 26,539, forward strand.
ACATGGCTGTTGCTTTTATATTGTTTTTACTTGAAAAGCACTTCACCATATTGCACAACAGATAACCTACTCATACTTTTTAGTAATGGGGTAACATTTCAGAGTTTTTCTGCATCACGCCCTCCAGTCAGGTGGGTACTTGTTTTAAGTTTCGCAAACACCACTCCCGTGAACCTTGCTGCAGGTCCTTCCTTTTCTCTCCTTGTCAATTATTTCCTTTCAGTGGATTTCCAAGAGTGAGGTCAATGGTTTGAAGACCGTGAATGGCAGGAATGTGCGAAGACACCCACTTTCCTGTAGCCTCAAAAGCACTGTTTCCTCTTTCAGAAGATTTATGCTCTAAACAGGTGTGAAACAATGTCATGTAAGCTGCTTTTCTAAGTAGGAGTGACCTGTGGGTCCTCTGTGGTAGGCATGGCAATGTTCTCCCCTTCAGTAACGTCAAAACATGCGCCTCTCGAGAAGGGACTCAGTCTGCCTCACCTGGGTGTGTGGAAGTTTCGCGTACATTACCTGGGTAATAGACTCCTCCAGGAACTGCTCCAGGAATGGCTCCAGGAACTCCTCCGGGAAGGCCTCCAGGAACTACTCCGGGAATGGCTCCAGGAACTCCGGGAATGCCTCCAGGAACTACTCCAGGGACTACTCCAGGAACAGCCCCTGGGACCCCTGAAAGGAAGTGGGTAGAGTTCCCTGTTAGCCAGAACTAATAAAAACATGGTAACAATAATGATGATGATGATTATAATAATATTGCACATCCACAAAACAATTTTTGTTTTCAAAGCATTTTTTTTTAATTCATGCTCTGCAAAGTGACCCCGTGAGGTGGGAAGGGCTGGGATTACTGTCTTCATCCCAACAGATGTGAAATCAGGCCCAGAGAAGGTAAGGGACATGCTTGGGGCCACACAGCTGGAAAGAGATGGAGCCCAGATTCAAACCCAGACAATTCTCTCCCTGGAGAGGGCCCGGCGTGAGGCTGGGTTTGAGCGCCTTTCACTGGGCAGCCAACTCTCTCCAGCCCTGAGCAGCATGGGCAGGGGCCAGGGCTGTGGGAGAGCAGGCAGAGCTGTAAGTGAACAGTAAGGAAATGCGGCCGCTGCCAGTAAAAATGCAGCCATTCCCACACTGATAGGACAACGTGAGGTCAGCGTCCTCAGCCACTGGGCAACAGTGGATGGGTGGGGTTCTGGCTGCCTGACATAGGGCTGTCTTAGGAGGCGCCGGGCCCCAGAGGGGGACACCATGAATGAGCAAAGTGAATAGTTTCCTAAGGAAAAGCTAATTCACTGGCCAGGCCAGGGACTGTCTGCGCAGCCAAGATCACGAGTTCAGTCCCCACAGAGCAGTGAAGCTCTCACTGGGGAATGCTGTGAGGCCGGGCCCCAGGCCCAGGCCTGGTCATAGCAGCAGATGATCTTGCTGCAGACCAGGCCCTAACTCCACCACCTCAGAATGGCCCCGACCTTGACAAGCCACCTTGCCAATGCCCCAGCCTAAGCCCCAGCACCACCCTGCTGAAAAGGGCACGGGCAGGGCTTGGGGACAGTGTTGGTCAGCTCTGTGGTGTATTCAGAGGCTTCAGGGACAGACATCTGGCCTCTGTGCCCTGGCGATGCTGCACAGCTGGCCTGTTGGCCCCAGGGCCCTGTCAGCCCTAGACACAGGCCAGCAGGACAGGGGATGCCAAGCTGTCACAGCCACCCTGTGCCAATGTCCTGGCGCCACCATTCTCCCGCAGGGCCTGCAGCCCCCCAGGAACTGCACTCCAGGCCTGGAGTGTGCAAGAAATCTGGTCAAAGCCTTGGGACTCGAAGTGGTGGCCCCCGGAGGGCGGGCCTGCTGGGAGTGAGTGCTGCAGCCCTGTCATCCACTGCCAAGCACACACATGGCCCGCATCGAGCCTTTGATGCCTTCGCCTTCCCCGGCTCTGGCCTCCAGCTCCGAGCACTGTCTCTTATGTCCTTCCCCGGGTGCGCTCCGGGCCTTTCTCTGCCTCAGCCTGGCTCCCTCCTCTCTAGGTCCAACACCGACTGCGGGAGCAGTGTTGGGGGTGGAGGGAGCGAGAGGCTCAGGACAGACCCATCTGCCTCTCCTCCTGGCTGTGCCATCAGTGCCATCTGCTTCTTACCATCAGTGTGACCTTGGGCCAGTCACTTAACCCCTTTGAGCCTCAGTTTCCTTTTCAGCAATGCGGGGCTGATAGCCACTGCAGTGCAAAGTTGTTGCAAGTTGTCAAATGGCTCAATTAAGAGAGACCTATCTTGCCCTGGACCTGGCAGATAGTTAATTTCTCAAAAAAAAAAAGAAAGAAAGAAAGAAAAAAAAAGATGGTGACTCTTTGTATCCATGTCCCTGCATGGCACACGGCCTGGGGCTGGTGTACAGTGGGTACTCAATAAACAAGGGGTGCATTAGGTGGAGGGGAAGCAAAGACGCTGCCTGCGGGTCTGGATCCGACCTGTTCTATCCCCAAGCAGCCTAGGGGTCTCCCCCCTTGGCCTGGTCTAGCACTCGGGCCTGGCTGAACCCCCACTTCCTCTCTTGGGGTTCCGCTGTTCCACACCTGCTTGTGACCCGGCCCCTCCCGGGCCTGCCAGCTCCTCCTCTGCTTCCTTTCTCCCCAACGCCTACCCATCTCCTCTCCCCCCTCTCCACCCCCATGATTCAAATCCCAACAGCGTGTGCCAAACTCTGCGCCTGAACCATGACAGCCTAGGGAACTATGGGTTTTGATCCCCATTTGGCACTGAGGAAATAGAGAAGACTTGGTGTGTATAAAGGGTCCCTGCTCAGCCTTCTCTCTTCAGGTACAGGAGAGGTGAGAATATAGTAAGACAGTAGCCAGTCAAGGGCCTACGAAAAGGCACTAGTCACTTCTCATGCTCCAGCAGGTCATCTTCGCTCCTTGGCCTGAGCAGGTCCTCCTGCCAGGAATGCCTTCTCCTCTCTCCAAGTCCTACCCTTCCATCAAGACTGAGCTCAGATTCTCCCTCCTGCCTTTTCCGAGCCTGTGATTCTCACTGTTTAGCTGGCCCAGAACGGTTGGCCTGCTGCACGCTTGTCTTGTTTTATGTGGGTTTGGCTTATTTCACCGGCTAGTCCAGGGTGAACTTGTCTCTTGCATCTTGGAATCATGATCCTAGACTCTCAGAGATCATAACAGTCTTCTGGCCTGGGCTGAAACCTCCTTCTGCAAACATCCCCTGGTGTTCCTGCTTGCACGCCTCCAGTGATGGGAAAATCACCACTTCCTGATGCTGTCCGCTCTACTTGCAGAGAGGTCTTCCTCCCATCAGGAGAGAATCTGCCCCTCTATCTTTCTAATTCTGCCTCCCAGAGCCCTGTAGACTGAGGCTCACCTGTCATTCAATAAGAGCCCTTCAAACATTGACCTCTCTTTAAAGGTCTCACTCAGCTGTCACTTCTGCTTCCTTGCGAAGCCTTCCTGGGGTTTCTGGAATGCCTCCGGGCACCCCCTGCCTCAATCCTGTCTGCTTCCTCTATCACTGCACTCTGCTCCCCACTAGACGAAACATGGCAAAAGGGAAATGAAAGCTTATAAATGTGCACTAATTACAAAGGTTGATCAGCCCAAGTTAGCAAATTCTAAATAAGAAGATACATAATTTTAAAAACCCACATTCCCACAGTTCTCTTGTTTGATACAGTTTTGACAGATGTTGCATCGCTGGAGCCTCCCACCAGACCTAGGAGACAGTAGGGCAGGGATGTTTCTCCCCATTTTCCAGCCAGGGAAACCAAGAGCCAGTGACATTAAGTGCCTGTCCTAGGACTCATAGATGAACCCAGTCGCATGCAGGGCCTTCTGCCTGGGGCCTGGGCTCCAAGTTCAAAGATCTGGGAGAAGGCTGTTTGGGAGCAAGCAGTGGGCAAGCCGTCTTTGGTAGGGGTTTTTGCCAAGCCTGAGTCCAAAGGGCCCGCCTGGGGAGCAGATAAGACCACACGAAGCTGTTTGCTGCTTGTTTGGAGAAAGGCTGCCAAGGGCTTTTCAAAAACAATCTGTCCTCCCAGTGAAGGACTCTAGTCCCTGTTGCCCGCAAGGCACGTCTGCCCTCCTGCATTGGCCTCATGGACGCAGATCAACCCCTAAGCCAGAGGTCTTTGGCCCTGGAGGCTCATTGGTGTCACTTGGGCAGCTTTGACAAAACCTCCATGTCAGGGTCCCACTGCAGACCAAATGAAATGGGAATTCTTGAGTGGGACTCCCACATCAGGATTGTTTCAAATCCCCTGGGTAACCCCAATATGCAGCCGGGGTTCAAAACCCATCTTCCAAATCATCCTCAGTTCCAGAATAAATCTGAAAAACTCTGATAATATTTCTGGGGGATGGGAGATGCCTAATTTAGTTCCTCTCTCTCTCTCCCTCTCCCTCCCCCCCCCCCGATGGTGTGGGAGTCTGGGACACCTGGTCCTCAAAGCTACTTTTGACTCATTTGAACTGGGTCTAGACGACCTTTCCCATTGCACAGTCATCCTGGGGAGCTCCTTTCTTGTCTTTACACTGGCTCTTTACAAAGAGCCACTGGTAATGTGGCTCTTTGGAGCTTGGGAACCTATGGGGATGACACTCTGTTGGGATGGGGGGCCACCAGGCTTCCCCAGGACAGCCAGTCAGGTGGCTCTGTGTGTGCGTGTGTGCCTCAGCCCCTCCCACTTCTTGGCCTCTCTAGACTTTGGTAGGCTCTGGGCACAAACCCTAAGGACCTCATCAATCCTGCACCCTTTATTTAGACCCAGGATTCATTCTACCGCCTGGGACAGAGCTGTAATTTATGTTTGCAAGGGAAGACCAAGGCCAGGTGAGCATTTCCCAGTGTCACTGAGGGGACAAGGAGAGGGTGCCTTCTGCCCTAGGGCTTGCCCGCCCTAGAGGACTCAGCCCTAGGCCTGAACCTCCCCCAATGTTGCCTAGCACCTGGCCCCCACCCCCTCATCCTCTGGCCCAGGGCAGAGAGCTGACTGGTACTGAAACTCCTGGGGCTGCTGTAGCCAGTCTGTGCCTCAGTTTCCCCATTGTGAAGTGATCTGGTAACTCTTAACTGTCAGGGCTCCTGCGGGGCTTAACTGCCATGCTCTAGGTGGGAGCTCTGAGAAGGCAGGCAGATGTTCAGGGCCACACCTTGGAGGGGGAGGTTCAGGCAGGTCCAGAGTTGCCGCTCTCAGACAGTGGGGTGCTGTCTCCTCTGGGCTGTCTCACTCCCCACCCTTGGGCCCCATCTGATGGTGCACACCCCATAGTGCCAGTCAGGCCGGGAGCTGATGACCTCTGTGTAGGAAGCCCCTATTCCCAGCAGCCCCATCCAGACATTCAATCTCACGGAAACAGCTGCTGCTCCTGCCCGGCCCCCTGCTGCTGCCCTCCTGCCCAGCCCTGCTCCCCTGCCCCATACGTCCCCCATGGTGGTCCCCACTGAAGTCATGTTCTCATGGCAAGGAGGACTCTTACAGGGACCAGACCCTGCCCCACCCCTCCCATGGCTCCTGAGCCTTCACCCCGCTCTGCCCATAGCCAGGAGCACCTACAGGGGTCCTGGTGTGTCCCTCCCAGTGGTCCCCAAAGTGTGTAGCATCCCCATGGAGAGACCCTTGGAGCCTGGGGCAGGACACGCCCTAGATGGTCCAGGACTGGACCACTCCAAGGTCCACTCCAGCCTCTGCCATCGGCCACACTCCCTCTGTCAGGAGGTAGACACCTTACCCAGCCTCCCCGTCCTCCCTTGTATTCCACAGGACGATGGCCACACATGCACTCGCATGTGCACCATCATGTGCACAGTGACAACCCACACCTAAGGACACACCTGGATACCAGATCTGCCATGTGTACATGTCTGTCAGGTGGCAGACTTTTGTGAATGCCAACAGGCACTTTCACATACCCTACAACCTCCTCCACCAAACACACCAGTACACACATACACACACACCTGTCCAGGGGTGAGTCTGCGAACAGAGATTTGTCCCAGAAACCTCCTCCACTATTTGGTGATGTCTTTGAGCATATACACCCATGCACACCTGTGCAATAGCATGCAACACACTCATTTCTGTTTGCATGTGTATGCATGTGCGCACACACTTCACACAGTCAGAAGACCCAGCCCTTTTCACCAAGGACAGACCACAGAAGTAGCTTTCCAACCAGCAACCTCATAATCAACTAACCCTGACCTTCCTCAGAGGGGATCCTGACTTCTCAGGGGACAAGGAACCTGCTGAAGTCACATAGCTCACTTTTGCTGGCTGCTAGCTCAGGTCCCCTGCCTGCAGAGCACATGTGCTCACTGGGCTGGGTACACAGGTATGCAAACTGCTGGTGCCTGGTCCTTCTGCAGCATGCTCCCAACACCCCTACTGGGAGAGCGTCCCGACAGAGCAGAGGCAAGGCAGGAGCCCCTCGGTCCCCTCAGGGCAGCAGAACCTGTTCACTGTTGGGACCATCCCACATCGTGGGGTATCTATGTGACAGGTTCCACCTCAGAATGGGCTAGGTCCGGGGAGGGGAGGCTATAAGGATCTAGTGACTGCCGGGCGCCTGCCTTGGGACCCCTGGAGGATGCCGGTGGTGAAGGGCACCCTCTTGTCCATTAGCCCAGACACCTGGCTGGGAGGATGGAGGATCTTCGGGCAGCTCAGGGAACAGGGTGAGGCCTACCTCCAGGCTGCGAGGGGTGGATGATGGACAGCAGGAGCAGGAGGACTCCGGGCCGCAGGGCTGCAGCTGTCGGACCCGCCATCTCAGGGAGAAATGCCCCAGCCTGCTCTCCGCGCCTCGTTTTATCCCCAAAGCGTAATTGCTGCCTCCTCGGCTGCGAGGGAAGAAGGGAGGGAGAGAGGGCGGGCAGGAGGGCCTGAGAAGGGGGAGGCCTGGGGGAGGGGGCCGTGGGGAGGGGGGCAATTACGAAAGGCCGGCTCACAAGCCTCCCAGGCTGGGTCTGAGTGGACTGGACTGTGGGCTCTTTTCCTTAAAACACACACTCGCTCACGCGTGCGCGTACACACACACACACACACACACACACACACACACACACACAGTTTCCCCTCATCTCTCTCTCTCTTGCTCTCTCTCGCTTTCCCTCTGTGGCTGTTCTCTCACTGCTGGCCCTGTTCCCGCCAGAAAGTGTGAGGGGGGCCTCTGCCAGGACAGCCCTCGGGAGAGGAAGCAGGAGGGAGGGCCCTGCAGCCCGGCCAAAAATCCAGCCCCAGCCAAGGCCCAAGTGGCCAGGCCCCCGCCCCTCCGGCTGGGCCCCGGGCCCAGTGTGGGGACACAGGCCAGCTGTCCCGCGCCTCTGCCCCCACCCTGGCCCTCCAGACTTCCCCAACACCCCCAGGCCTGGCCCGAGACAGGCCCTGCTTAAAGCTGGGGAAGTGGGGTGTTGGGCAGGTTTGGGGGCTCCGGCCCAGGGCCAGTGCCTACAGAGGTTGAGGTTGCTACAGGCAGAATGGCCTGGAAGGTAAAATCGCATTGCTGTTATCCCCCGAGGCATCTGGGAGCCAGAAGGGGGACTCTGACACAATACATGGTCCCATTCTGCAGCAGCTAAGGTCACAGCCTGCCACCTGAAGCCTGGGTGGGGTGGAAGCTTCTATCAGGTCTGTGGTCCCTGGCTGCAGGGGGTGAGGGGCTACACAGGGGAATGGCCTGGGAGTTGAAACCATCTTGGTGTTGTTTCCTGGGGCATTTGGGGGACATGTGGAAGACCCTGACACACCACAGGGGTTCCCCTTACGTGGATCAAAGTCACAGTCCCACATACAGACCTGCAGGTCAGTGTCTGGCAAAGATCAGGCTGGACCCTCAAGGTGCCTGTGGGAAAACAGGAGCTTGGGGAGCCTACCAAGATTGATAGGTGACCCAACCTCCCTTTACCACTAGGCCCCCACCTGTCCCATCACTGAGCACTGCTGGCATGGACGTGGGAACTCCTAGATTCATGGTTCTCTCCCGGCCCCTGAGTGCTCAGGGCTGACATTCCTCAGGTGGCCAGAAGGGGGCGGCCCTGTGCTGAGACAGCTGGGACCAGCATTTCCAGAAGGACTGGGGTTATACCCGCCTAACTGGGCAGGATGAGGACCCTGGGGATTTTGGGGGGAGGGAAGAAATTTGGGGGCCACATGCTAGGAGGGGGAAAGCGGTACTTGCCCTCATCACAGCCTGGGAGGGGGAAAGTCAAGGCCACAAGATCTGAGAGCTTCTCCCTACCTCCTTCACCCAGAAGGAGAATGAGGGGAGGACACAGCCACAGCATCAAGGGAAGGAATTAAATGACCCCTCCTCTGGCCTGGAGCATCGTGGCAGTCTGGAGGGCCACCAAGGGGGGCCAAGAGTGGAGATGCCCTACGGGCTCGGGGACCCAGGATTAGGCCTCAGTTCTGGCTCTGGCACTTTCTAGTGGGGTCACCTCTTTACAGAGCTTCGGTTTCCTCATCTGTCAAATGGTGATTACTATCCCTACCTCGGAGGGTTATTGGAAACATAAATAACATGTGGTCGTATGTTTTGTACTGTGCCTGCTCTATCCAAAACACTCTGTACTCATTTGGTGCTGGTATGGGCTGTAATGCCGCCATCACTGCCATGAGCTCTGCAAGCACCACTCCTGTTTGTACAGTAGCTTTTAGGCTGGGCTCCCTCCCAGGCCACCTTGGCAACCTGGGCCACCCCTTCCTCTTCCTGCTCTCAGGTGGTGGGAACACCAGGGGTCTGGAAGGGGCGGACATGCTGGAGGAATTGCCTTACAGCTGCTTGCACAGCAAGCATGCGGCTCTCACATCCCAGGGTGTTTTGAGAGTAGCTGATGGAGACGAAGAGCCCGAGCTAGCCCTTGTTGGGGAGGTAGAGGCTGCTCCGGTCAGGGTCTGAGACTCAGTGCCTGGATGTGCCTGCTGGTGGAGAGGGGAGACCCGGGGGTACATCTGTATGCCTGCCTCCTCCCAGGAAGGGGGAAGGATGAGGTGCCGGGGAGGAGCTGGGCCCCACTCGTCTCAGGGCAATGACGTGGGCAGGAACCGGCTTTCAGACTTGCAAACCGCAGTCTGCTCAGTCTTTATTAATTCCAGGACCGGGAGAGAGGCTGTAGCCAGCTGGAAAAGGCTTGCTGTGGGGGGATTCGGGAGAGGTGTGGAGGGGCGCTTGCGGGGATAGACTTGAGGCTGCTAGGCCAGGCCTCCTTCTGCAAAACCAGAGCCCTGCGTCTTGCCCCTTACCTGTGTTCCCCACTCTTCTTAGCAGTCCGTGCTGATCACAGGAGCTCCATTAACTCGCATCAAACAAGGCTCAGTGCACCTCCAAAGGGGGCCTCAGTTCAGACTCCAGCTCTCTGAACAGATTATCCAGTGCAATTCAGCCCAACGCATTCAACACATAATGTAAGGATGGGGGGTTAGAGTTGTCAACCAACTTTCATTCGTTCACTTACTCATACATTTAGGAAATCCAACAGTCCTCAGCTATTCCCTGCATAGCTATACACAAGGTATAAACGTAGAACTTCCCACAGAGGGCTCATCGAATGCTGCGTGAGCCTGGCTTCACCATTATCATTGACAAGCCTCACCTGCTGGACATCCAGGTGAGTCCCTGACAGGCCATCTCTGTCCTCAACCCCTCCAGGTGCACTCGTCTGGGGAGAACAGAGCCTCCAGCCTCCACACAGCTCTGAGCATGTCATTGCTTTGCTCAGAAACCCTCAGTTGCTTCTGGATAAAGTCCAGACTTTTGAGAATGGCCTTCAAGGCTTTACACGACACAGCTCAACTTCTCTGTCACTTTTCTTCCTTCTGGCCAGGCAGCCTGGCCTCCCTTCTGGCTGGTGCAGCTGCTCCTCAGCCCCCAGGCTTGTCCTAGAGAGAGTCGGATGCTGGACCACTGTTGCTGAAGTTCCCTCGTCTCAGCTTCCCTCCCTGCATATCCGTGCCCTCGGTATTCTTGCCCTCGGGATCTCCCTGAGGATCCTCAGTGCTGGCCCCTGTAGGTGGAGCTTGTGGCTTTATCTTATCCCCTACTGGCCTGGCCATCACTGAAGTCAGCTAAAGGATGGACCATTTCTGTTTCCCCCATCGTCCAAGAGTGTTGGGTAATAAGCAAATGTGTGCTCTCCAGACGATGGGGACAAGCCTCCAGGATCCTGGGGGCACAAGTTTTGTTTTCTCCCTTGTCTGTACATGGTCCTTTCACCTACTGAATGCAGGATGCCCTGCCTGTGTGGCACCTCGGACCAGAGAGAGACCAGCATGCGCTGCCTGAGAAGAGCGCACGTAGTGTCAGCCGGACCCAGAGGCCTGCTGTTCTCCCTCCAAGTGCAGAAGTCTCTGCCATCAGTCATTTATGCCTATGTGTGATCGAGGGAGGAACATGACTTTCTCATATGGACCCGAGTGAGGTTTGGGACAGAAATGCATGCTGATTGGGTAGCATGGGTTCAAGTGCAGACATTCTAGGAGAGAACCGATAGAAAGGTAAAGGATCCCTTCACACCTCCCCCCAACCCACCTGCCCTCATCCATTAGACCCACCTGCAGGCACTAGGGAGGGGGCCAGAACCTCCTCCTCCCCTGATCTAAAGTTTTCTAGTAGCCATATAACATAAAAGAAAGAGTAAGTAAAATTAATCTTAGTAATATGCTATATCTAACCCAATAAATCTAAAGTATTATCACTTGAACCTATAATTGAAGTTAAAATTATTAATGACCAAGCTCAATCAGTTCTGTGAGCATTTTGATTACCAGGGCTTAAATTCTCCATCAGATGGGTTGGCAATCTCCTCATCGCTTAGCTCTCTTTCTTGAGTTTTGCTCTGTTCTTTCATTTGGGCCCTATTTCTTTGTCTTGGGCCACCTGTTCAGTTGTAAGGGGGCAAACACTAAGCAGACAACTAGAACAGGAGGAGAATGAGAGAACTGGACATCACATGGAGGGTTTTCAGTGGGGAGGAGGAAGGGAGGAATAGCAGGGAAAAGGTACAGGGAATAAGAAGCGTAATTGGTAGGCATAAAATAGATGGGGAGAGGTTAAAAATGGTGTAGGAAACAGAGAATTCAAAGAACTTACATGTATAACTCATGGACATGAACTAAGGAGGGGAGAATGCTGGAGGGTTGGGGGGTCAGGGCAGAGGGGGATGAAGGGGGAAAATTAGGAAAACTGTAATAGTATAATCAATAAAATATACTTAAAAATTTTAATGAGATATTTTGCATTCTTTTTTTGGTACTAAGTCTCAAAACTGGTATGTAAGTTAAACTTAGAATATATCTCAATTTGGACTAGTTGCATTTCAAGTGCTCAGATGTCATGTGTGGCTAGGGGCCACTGGAGGGGACAGCACAGGTTGAGACCATGAGGGGACTGGTGAGGACGAATCTGACTTAGGACAGGTGAGGAGGGGACACCAAATGGTGGCTCCTGCTGCTCAAAGTTTGCAGGTAAGAAGGCCCATGAGGGTGAAGGAGAGGACCAGGGAAGGAGGGACGTCCTGGAGGGCTGGCAGGGAAAGGCCTGGGCGCACCCACGACAGGCAGTCCCAGGGGAGAGGCCCTGCCCTCAAGCTGGTGACCGAGCCAGAGAGGGCGCTGCCTCCTGAAGGGCACCAGGCAGCAACGGCCCAGAGCCAGCACTTCGGCAAGGACGTGAGAAAGGTCCTCTGCAGCTCATTTCGTCCCAGATGTGGCCAGGGACCCCTCTGAGAGCAAGAAGCCAGGGAAGGAAGGGACCTGCAACAGGAAAGGTAGCAGGCTTCATTGGAGGTAAAGGGTCTGCAGGGACGCTGCTGGTCTGGGCCACTCGTTGGGTCTCACTTCATCACGCAGGATTGGCTGGAGGGAAGAAGAGGCTGTGCTCGGAGAGGGGTTTAGAAGTTGGGGTGGGGGCTGGAGTTCCAGTAGAGGCTGCTTCTGCAACCCCCAGGCCGGGGTGCTGGGAGCAGAGGAGGGGTGCAAGAGGGGATGCAGAGGGGGCCAGTGGTGATGATGGGGATTAACACTGATTAGCATAATTAGGGGATTACTTAGTCATACCTGATAATGGTAGCATAAACAGCAATGAATGCAGGGAAGCCCCTGTTTCCTCTTATGGAGATGGGGGTTTTCACAAGCCTTCAAGATTGAAGGCTCATGTCTTAATAAGCCTGGTACACAGCAAGTGCTCAAAAGTAGGATGAGGTCCATGACATCACTGCAGGCAACTGGAGCAAACAATTGAGGCTGGGGGCAGGCGGAGGAGGAGGAAGCCCCTCCCACAAGTACCAGCCCCACTACCGCCCTGGGCACCCCAGCTCCTGAGCTGCATCTTCTGATGCGGCCTCTGCTCAGGCTGGGTGTTTGCATGTCTGAGTCATTTGTCAGTCTGGGTCCTTGGCGGGTGCAGGCCCGGGTGGGGGGTGGGTGTCCTGGACCGGTCGTTCTGCCCCGTGCTGTTCCCACATCGCCTGTCTGCTGCGGTCTGGGGGGAACATTGTGAGCCGGGTGCTCGAGCGCCCCTCCCCAGGGCACTTGGGATGAGGAGTCCAGAACACGCCTCTCCTTTGACACTTGACAGTTTACAAAGCACATCGCTCTTTGCGATCACAGATATTATTATCCCAGTTTATAAACACAGAGTTAGGAGCCCTGTCTACAAACTCTGGCCGCCAGAAAGAGCACTCTCGGTATCTCCTTTAGATCTATTTAATCTTCACTTGGAGCCCCCGTCACGTGGACAGCAGTAAATTCCACCCCAGTTACTGGGTCTCTGCGGCCACCCCTGACCGAAATCCAGGCGTCAAGAGCCTGGGGCCTGGAGGCGGGGCCCTGGCTTTGATGATCCCCTTACTGGAGCCCCTGTCCCTTTGTGTGCCCCAAGAATGTGTGGAGGCCAGGGAGCCTGGACCTGGGCTGGCCCTGGGGATGCTTGCAAGGAGCGACCCGCCCATGGGACCCACTCCACCGGGTGGTACATCTTCCCCCTGAGTCTCCTGCCCCTTTAGGATGGTTTCTCAAATTAAAAAAGGCTTCAGACTGCTTTGGCTTGCAGCCTGGTGTGGGGTGGGAGGGGCAGGATGCAGGAGGGACACACACAGGGGCTCATGACTTAATAAACCACCCTGCTCCCCAGGTGAGGAAACAGAGTCTTGTGAAAATACACAGCTGGCCCAGGGTCACCCAAAGGCACTGTGGTCTGGAGCTGGGCCTGCCGACCACACGGCTCTCCAATGGGGCAGCAGCCCCAGCTTTGGGCACATTCAGCAGAGTAGGGCCTTTTCTTCAGTGCTGGGCACCCCAGGGGTTTCTGTGCTGGCTCAGGGACCTGAGGGGCAGAGCTGTCCAAGCTCCCCATCCTCCCGCCTACCCCACCCACCCCACCCACCCCACCCCGGCCCGTGCTCTCTCTGCCCTGCTCACAGCACTGCTCCCTCCTGCTCTCCCTTATCACTTCCCCTCCCCCAGCCTGCCGTGCCCAGGAGCCCTTCCAAGAGCCTGAACTGGGAACACTGCTGGGCAGGCAGCTCTCTTCCTCCAGGATTCTGCTGGTCTTCATCCCTACACCACGTTTGGTCACTCCCTGCCCTGGACAGACCCCTCCACCCATGCCCGGAACCCTCAGCTGGCCTGATTCCTGTGGCGCCGGGTGGGTCCCACAGGGCGGGCCGGGCAGCTGCCAGGATGCAGGGTGGGAGGCAGGCGAGTCTGGGCCAGGGGCTCCCACCGGGCCTAGGTTATCTACTCCCTCATTTATTCTGCTCTTAACATTTCTGAGCTGCCTGGTCTGGCTAGGCTTCGGGCTTTAGGAGCGGGTACAGACAGGACATCAGCACCTGCAGTCCTGGGAAAGAGGGGGGGCAATCAGGAAGACTTCCTGGAGGAGATGATGCCAGAGCTGAATCTTGTTCCCTTCTCTCAAAGGAAGATGTGTCTGGGTAGTGTTGGCAGGAGGATGAAGGCTGAGGGCAGCTCTGACTGAGGCTGGCCTTTGCCCATCAGGCCACCCACAGGCTGCCTGCTCCTTTCCAAGCTCCCGAAAGCACAGATCCCAGCTGTCCCCACCCTGGTCTGAGCCTGCCAGTGACTGACTGGGAAGATTTTGGCCCTTCCCGCTCAGCCTTTCCCATGCCTCCAGTAGTTTTCAAATTACAGGACGTGACCTATTGGGGTGTAAAATTGATTTAGTGGGTAAGGAACAGCATTTAAAACTGAGGGAATAGAATAAAATAAATGCAAATGTAATACAGGTGACTAAGTCAGCCTGTGTCTTGAACCTTTTGTCTGAGTTACACGTATTTGCACATGAGCACTAGATTATGATGAATACTTTTGTCTACACGTCATGGCCAGAAAGTCCAAGAGACATTGCTGCAGTGACTGTTTCCGGAGTGTTTTCGCTGCCCTGCTCGTGGGAAGGAGGCCTGCTCGGCAGTGAGCACCACAGCGTGGCCAGGTCGGTGTACAGGTGAACAAATGAATTAGGGGGAGGGAGACTCCTTTGCTACGTACTACGGACCCCCCGACCCCTGTCTTGGGTTGGCCGCAGGTTGCGTTCCTGCCAAGCGGATAGGAAGTGGGTGCTGGCACCCAAGCTCCAGTCATTATGGTTCTGCGGGGGGACATATGTGCTTGCTCCTAATCCCAAAGCCCTTCAGACTCTCGGGGGCCCCCTGGGAGGACACCCTGGGAGAGGTCAGGAATTTCAGTGCATGTTCCTCAGGATAGAGGTGGGGCTGCTGGGTGGGCAGGGCTCCTGGGTTTTGTGTGGTTTATATGAGACACTAGGGTTCTGAGTGACATTTCATTTGAAGACAGCCTCCTGGGGCTTGAAAAAAATCACAAAAACCACCACTCTGCTGGGAAGCTAGGGTCCTCAGGACACTATGGCCCCACTCCCTGACCTGCCCCAATTGCTGCAAGACGCTGGGTAACTTCTCCCATCCTCTGGGCCCAGAGCTGCCTCTGAATAGTGGGGGTGCTTCTGGAGCAGAGGTTCTGGCCCCTGGCCATGCATTAGAACCCTTGGGGCTCCGCTGCACCAGTTCCACTGCCCGGGACGTGGCCCAGACTAAAACCTCTGGGGCAGGGCCCTGGTGTTAGTATTAGTGCAGCTCCCCAAGCACAGGCGAGTTTGAAAGCCACTGGGCTCGGTGGCCCATCTCTACAAGGGACCATCCCTCAGGGGGCTCAGGCTGCTCTCAAAGTTTAACGAGCATCCTAATCAATGTTAGACATGCACATTCTCAGGCCCACCCCAGATCTTCTGGCTCAGAAACTCTGGGGTGGGACCACTGACCTGTGCTCTAACAAGCCCACCAGATGATGCTGATGCACACTCAAGCATGAGAACACTGCCTAACCTTGGCTATCAGACTCCTCTGCATGAAGGTCACCTGTGCCCCCAAAACAGCGCTTCTGCTTCCGGTGAAAGGACGGAGCCGCCAGTGGTTTCTGGTGAGTGCACCGCTTTTCCCAGGCTGCCATGGTGAAGTTCCACAGGTGGGGTGCCCTCATTGGCAGGAACTTGTCGTCTCACGGTTCTGGAGGCTGGAAGTCTGAGATCAAGGTTTCGGCAGGATTGGTTTCTCCTGAGGCCTCTCTCCTTGACTTGCAGATGGCCCCTTCTCCCTGTGTCCTCTTGTGGTCTCTCTTCTATGTGTCACTGTCCTAATCTCTTCTTATTAGGACATCAGTCATATTGGCTTAGGGCCCACCTAAGAACCTTACTGTAACTTAATCACCTCTTTAAAGACTCCATTTCCAAATATAGACACATTCTGAGGAATGGGGGGTTAGAGCCTCATCATATGAATTTGGGGGTGGACACAAACCAGCCCGTAACAGGGGCCTATGTGGTCCTGAGAGCGGGGGCATTCTGGAACTAAACCCTCCAGATTCTCTGACTCCTTTCCTGACCTACATGTCACTACCCTCCTGGGAGCAGATCCTCTAGTTCTGGTTCTTGAGGGGCACAGGTGGGGAGGTGTGTGCGCTTCTTTTTTTTTTTAATGTTTATTTTTCTGATTAGCTTTTTCTGAATTTGCATTTAAACAGTGCTTATTTGCACTTCTTGAAACAATATGCAAAGAAAACCCCACCCCTGCACTGACTTCTCTGAGGGGGTCTCTCCTGGTCATGTTGTGTTACCAGGTGGTCCAAGTACCCAAGCAGGTGTGTAACTGTTCTCATCTATCTCCTTCAGAATATTCTTTGATTCGTACTGAGCTGCCCACTCTTTCCCCATCAGCCCAAACTGGTGAGATCCCTGGTTCCCCAGAAATGTGTGTTGTGAGAGTTCCCTGGTGTAGGCGAAAAGCCCGGACAGTGCTAATCGGAAACCAGGGGTGGCAAGCAGCAGAGACGCCAGGTGGGGCCACTCTGGGAAGGCTGCTCAGAGGGGGTGAGATGGGGCTTTGGACTCCAGCCTGTGTGGTGCCCCCGCCACCCACTCTCCGTGTTGGGGGCTTCCATGAAAAGAGCTGGTTTAGTTCCCAAACAAATGCAGAGGTGCTCTTATTCCCCTGTATTAATCATATCTTTTTATTCTATATTTTTGATGACTTGACATCTTGGAGGCTTGCTGACTCTGGAGGGACATCCCCTCCCAGGGCTAACGAACTCCTAGAGAAAGCCAACAGCTCGCCCGGAGCATGCCAGGGTCCGCACCTAAACCACCACCTTGATGGCTCTCACACTTTGGCCCTTCCCCCCGCCCCCACTTGCCCTACTCACCCCATGGCCAGGTATCAAGCAGCCAGGGACAGCCCCTATGCCTAAGAGCACCCTGGGTTTGAAATTATTCAAACTAGCCAATCCCAAATCTGCTTACCCTGCCTTGCCGGTTCCTTGCCACAGAAGCAACAATATTCTTGCCCCCATTTCCCTCTCCTGCTGAATCTATGGTCCAGACGCTCTGGGATGGCCCATCACTTCTGCTGTTCTCTGGACTCTGTCCTATCTTGAGGGGGCTTGGAGGGAGGCAAATGAGACACAAACTCCTTTGAAAGAGGAGGAGGCAGACCTGCCCTACGCCTGGCCCCCTCCCTCTGATAGATGGAGTGTCTGCTTCCAATTTCCAGGCGCTCCTTGGGGGCTAGTGTCATGTCTCAGGCTCTCTGTGTCCCCAGCACCCCCGTGGCCTGTGGCCTGGCCCAGAATGCATAGCTGGGTGGTAGGAAAAGAGTGAATGGATGGATGTTCCCTGCTCTGTCCCCTTCTCTCCACCTGTCTTGCTCTGAGTCTCTGTCTCTGTCTCTGTCACTGTCCCTCTGTCTCTCTGTGTGTCTCTGTCTCTGTGTGTGAAGCTTTTTCTCCAACCAGTCTCTCTGTGTTCCTCCTGCTGGTATCTCTCTCTGTCTCTTGGGGGTCTGCTCCTTCAGGGCCTGAGACTCTCCGCCCCCCTGGTTTGCATGAAGTTGCTTATCCTAAGCAGACCCAGCTGCCTGAACAACTCTCATTCCAGGACCCAGAGGAGGAAGTGCGACCAGTGGGGTGGTCTCCGTGTTTCCCAGCATGGCTTTCAGCTCCGGCTGAGGCTCATCCTTCCTCTGCCTCATGCTCCATGCTTGAAATCACCAGGGCAGACTGGATCCTCTGCTGATCGCAGAGGAGGGGACTGAGGCCTGCATGGGAGGTGTCGGGGTTGTGGGGGGAGACGGGTCTGTGTGAGTGTCGGTCTGTCTGTGGGTGTGTGCTGTGTGTGTGTTGTCATATCAACTTGCACAATGATACCTGCTTACCCAACAACTAACTCAACTCCATAAGAGTGTTTTAAAGTAAGAATAATGTGCACGGAGTAAAGTGCACGAAGCTTAGATGTGCACATTTACGGGTCTGTGTACCCGTGTTGCCATACCCACAGCCACACAGGACATCTCCAGCCCAGCAGGCCCCTCTGTGCCCCCTTCCCAGCCAGCACTCGAGAGAGCACGTCGCTCAGCTGCTGTCTCTCACCACAGATGAGTTTTGCTTATTCTTCAACTCTGTTGTGGGTCAAACTGTGTCTTCTAAAATATGTGTTCGGGTCCTAATCCCTAGTACCTATGAAAGTGACCTTATTTGGAAACAGAGTCTTTGAGGATACAATCCAATTAAGTTGAGGTCGTGTTGGATTACAGTGGGTCCTAAATCCTATGAGATGTGTCATAAGGAGCCCATGTGAAGACCTGGGCCACAGAGACACACAGGGAGAAGGTGGCCATGTGAAGATCAAGGCAGAGATTGGAGGGAATCACCTATAAGCCAAGGGATACCAGCAACGGCCATTAGCCACCAAAAGCCAGACGGAAGCAGGGAAGGGCTCTTCTGCAGAGCCTTCAGAAGGAGCATAGCCTTCCCAACACCTTGGTTTTGGACTCTGGCTTCCAGAACTGTGAGAGAATAAAGTTCTTTTGTTTGTGATAATTTGTTATGACAGCACCAGGAAACTAATACGAACTCCATATAAATGGAATCCTAGTGTATGTACTCTTCTGTGCCT
Organism: Anoura caudifer; assembly: GCA_004027475.1. NCBI lineage: Eukaryota > Metazoa > Chordata > Mammalia > Chiroptera > Phyllostomidae > Anoura > Anoura caudifer. The sequence goes on from PVKU01009242.1 coordinate 45,011, forward strand.
GGTTTCTTTTGCTCATATTGTGCCTATGAAATTTATTCAGGTAGTGGGTCGTTCTTTTTCATTGCTGTGTAATATTCCATCTTAGAACCATGCCACACTTTACTTACCTGCTCTAATGTTAATGTACATTTGTTTCCTTTTTTTTTTGTTATTATGAATAATGCTGCTAGGAATATTTCCTTCTTTTTATGGACATATGTTCTCATTTCTCATGGGTATAGAGCCAGAAGTGGAATTGCTGGGTTTTGGGCTAAGTGTGTGTTTAGTCTTTTGAGGAACTTTCAGACCGCTTTCAAAGTGGATGCACCGTCTTACATTCCCACTGGCAGTGGATGAGAGTTCCAGTTGCTCCACGTGCTGTTGACAGAATTGTCAATCTTTAACTTTTAGCCATTCTGTTGGGTGCGTAGGGGCTTCTCATTTTGTTTTGACTTTCATTTCCCTGATGGCTAGTGATGGTGAGCATGTTTTCCCATGCCCTTTGGGAATTTGGACATCTCTGTGAAATGTCTATTCAAGCCTTATGTCCACTGTTGAAAAATTGGTTGTTTGGTATTTTCCCATTGTTTTGTAGCAGTTCTTTATACGCGCTGATACAATTCTGTAGTTAGTTATTGTATTAGAAAGACCTCTTTCTCCATGGTTTGCCTTTTTAAAAAATGTTATCTTTTGGTGAATAGAAGTCCTTGATTTTAATGAAGTAATAAAGTCAAATTTATCCATCTTTTCTCTACTGATCAGTGTCTCTTCTGTGCCGTTTAAGACATCTTTGCCTACTAACAGGTCATGCAGATGTTCTTCTAGAAGCTCTATAGCTTTACCTTTCACTTTTAAGTTTTTGATCTACTTCGATACAGGAGCATTTTAAATCTCAACAGAGCCAGGCCTCAGCCCACCCACCCAGCCCCTCTCCACCTGCGCTTCTTACCCCCTTTCGCTGGACCATCTCACCCACTCACACGACTCTGAGGGTCCTCAGACTGGGACAAGAAACCTCCAAGGAACCTCACCTGATCCTTCCCCACCCCACGCTTCTTTCCCCATGTTCATAGATTTACAGACTGGAGTATCTCACCCCCTCCCAGGATAGAAAACAGGTTCCATCACCAACCACGTTTGACCAGCAACAGCTGCCTGAAGTGGCATCAGAAAGGGTTCTGAGGATATCCAGGTACAGCAGGTGCTTGGTAATGACGGCCTGGGAGCAAGAGGTAGGCATTGCTGCCATGCATGTTGCGCTCTTAATGCTTCTGATCTGGTCTAAGTCTCTCATTAAAATTAATCCAAAGTAGATTTTTAAAAATTGTTTCTGCTGTTACAGTTCTAATTTGCCCCCTTTGGTACCTTCCCACCACCCGCCTCACCACAGTCAGGTCCCTCCTGTTGTCCATGTCCATGGGTGATGCACGCATGTATGTCCTTTGACCATTCCCTTCACCTTCTTTCAACCAGTCCCCCTGCTCCCCTCCCCTTTTACTGCTGTCAGTCTATTCTGTGAGTCCATGCCTCTGATTCTATTTTGCTTGTTAGTTTATTTTCTTCATTAGATTCCAGTCATCAGTGAGATCATATGGTGTTTGTCTATTACCACCTGGCTTATTTCGCTTAGCATAATGCTCTCCAGTTTCATCCATGCTGTCACAAAAGGCAAGGACTCCTTTTTTACTGCTGCATAGTATTCCATTGTGGAAATGTACCAAAGCTTGTTTATCCACTCATCTACTGATGGGCACTTAGGCTGTTTCCGAATCTTGGCTACTGTAAACAGCACTGCTATGAACATAGGGGTGCATATATTCTTTTGAATTGGTGATTTTAAAGGACTCATTCAAGGGCGCACTCAGCTCTTAATTGAGCTGGCTTAGAGGCTCAGTATTATCTATTCAGCGAAGGCACTTATTTGTTTAGCCAAAATGTTGACTGAGCACCTATTGTGTTTTAGTCATAGCGTATTTCAGCGCTGGGCACAGAGGAGCGATGGCGAATGAAACCTAGTCTGGCCCATGCCTCGGTCTGCATGACTTTTTTCATGCCGATATTCAATGCATATTGAACAATGATGAGCCACGGGTCTCATGTTGTGGTCATTTGCCATCTGCTGAGCTGGCTATTGCTCACTCCTCCACCTCCACCCCCAGTCCCTGGGGTGAGATTGTTACACAGTTTTTTTAAAAACTGGAAATTGGTGGGTCACTGGGGTTGCGTAGTTGAAATGTTTCTCTCCAAATAACTTTTTGGAAAGGAGGTCACAAATGAGGCCTGCAAAGAAAACCCCATGGACCAGGACTTCTTAAACGGGACTGCTCAGGGGCTGCTTGGGCACTGTCCCAGCCTTTCCCCCTCTGAGCTGGCCTCGGGGCTCTCTGCCCCTCCCAGGTATGCACACACACAGAGAGGTATACACGGATACACAGACACACACTCACATGAGGACACACACACACAGACACATGCAAACATGGGCACAGACAATACATGCAGATAGGAGCACATGTAGAATCTCTTTTTCTCCCACCCCTCCTGCCACTAGCACAGTATTGAATGAAAGCCAAGGTTCTGGGCTCATGTAACTCAGGTTCAAGTTCCTACTGTCCCACTTTGAGCTACTTGACCTTGGGCAAGCTACCCTCCCTGAGCCTCAGGTTCCCCTTTATTAGAGAGGGGTACGGGGAGGGGCTGAGCACACTGCACATGTCCGGCATGAGGTAGCTGTCCAGCATGAGGTAGCTGCCCAGCAAATGTCAGCTCCAGCCCTCCCTGTCGCCCCAGTACAGGGCACCGACTCGGGGCTATACCAAGAAACTGGGGCAATGAGGAGGTATGCGGCCTGAGCTCGGGGCTCCTCAGAAAACTTACCTCTGTGGCCCTACCCAGAGCTTGGCACTGAGCTGGGAATGGGCTCCCGCCCATTATGGGGGGAGCGGGGGTGGGGGAGGGAAGACCAGGGTTTTGCTCTTAATCTCCTGGTTTTTCCCCTCTGGGAAAGCCCTGATTTGTTTCAGGGGCATGAAAGAGCAGGGTCTGAATGTTTTCTGGATGAGGCAAGCTGGGAGTAGGTCACTGGGTCTCCTCTGGACTAGAGGGACCCAGTAGAGGTGAGCCCCAACCCTTGTGCAGAGCCGCTGACCTGAGCCGCGCTGGGGCCCTGCTGCCCACTTGGGCCCACGCTCTGTGCTTTCACCGTGTCCACCGCCCTGGCTGGGCCCCCGCCAAGTCCTCACTTTGCTGGTGAGGGCCAAGCCAGGGCCGTGCCAGGCTCAGTGGAGGCCGTTGGCCAAGAACAGCAGAGCCGTTCTCAGGAAAGCCGGGGGATTTAGCCTCAGGCCTGAGGGGACTCAGGTATCTGCCTCCTGTCCCTGACTAGAGATGAGGGACAGGATGACCTCACAGCAGCCCAGGGCTGTGAAACAAAGGGACTCACATAGCCTCCCACCCAGGGATGTGGGAATATAGCACCAGCGGGGCCAAGTTGATTAGGGGACCACCTTTAGGGAGGGGCTGAGGCCAAATGCCTCCTGCCCCCTCTCTCAGATAGGCCTGGGTCTCATACCCGCTCGGCAGCACAGGCCCAGCTCTGACCCCACCCCAGACTAAACCCGGGATGACGGTGGCCTAGCTCTGGTCCCTGTTCCTAGACCGAGCCCCGAGTTATGGTGTGAGGGGTGGTTAGCCATCCGGGGGCTGGAGTGGGAGCTGTTCTGGGCCCTCTGTGTCTGTCTGCAGAGGGGTGGGGGCACCCGGCTTGTCCTGAGACCCAGCGTCCTGGGACGTGCTCATTTTCCTCCCCTGTCTGGAGTGTGTCTCCTCTGTCCCTGTCCAGTCCAGTTCCAACACGTCATTTCAGACTTCCTTGCCTCGGGGGATGTTCTCTGACCCGAGGCTGGGATTCAGGCTTCCTCCCACTCTCCCAGCCCCCTGCTTCCTCCTCTGCTATGACACTGACCACACCGCACCGCCAGCACCTGCAGACACCTGTCTCCCTCAGAACCCCCAGGGCAGGGCCCCCGTTTCCCACTGCCCCAGCCTCCCCCTCTTGAACCCTGCTGGTCTTGCTGCCCTTTGGGCTGGGCCCATTGCTGGTGGGGCCTCGCTGGAGCAGGTAGCCATCTGACCTGGCCCCGTCCCCTGTCTGGGCTGCCTCTAGGCCTCTCCCTGTGGGCCCCAAGTGGGTGGGAGTGTCTGTAGGGATGCTGACTCAGATGTTATTTTGGGCTCCCCTTGGGCCCAGAAAGCTTTAGGGCCTAAGGCCTGTTTAGACGGCTGGGCCGGATATGACCGAATCCAGGAGCTTGGGTCTCCACAGGGCTGGGTGAGAGTCAGGCCAAGGCAAACGCTGACCAGGCAGGGGGCGGGGGCAGAGGATGGGCCTTTAAGGCCAAGGGACCTGAGAACTGCTGAGGCTGTGCCCAATGGCCTTGTTCTTAGCTCTGGGGTCCCAGCTGAGACCTTGAGCCTGGAAGCTGGCACACGGTGCCCTGAGAGGTCATTCTCTGGTAGATTTGCAGTCCCAGAGTCTCCCAAATTAGAATATCAGTCGGAAGGTGTAGCCTCAACGTGCCTCACAGAGACATACACCTGTGTCCCATGGCAGGGGCCTGCGGCCCAGAGGGAGGGGCAGGCCCAGTTTTTATGGAGAGGCCCATTTCAACTAGGGTCTCTGACCCCCAGGAGACAGGCCATGTTAGAGCTGCCACTCAGAAGCTGCTCAGTCAAAGGCCCTGGGCAGGTGCCATGGGGTCCCATCTGGGCTCTGTGCCCTGTGCCCTGCAGCCCTGGGAAGCTCCTCCCCTTGGTGGACCTCAGTTTCCTGGTCTATGAAAGAAGAAGCTACTTGGGCTCTGCCACTCTTTGGGCCTGGGTGCCCCATGAGCCTGTGAGGACACCCCCAGCTCTGCTGTTCCGATGTGGCCTCCCAGAGAGGGGGCAAGTGGTGCCTGATTCCTCACACCAAAGCCCCTGCCCCAGGCTCCAGCCCAGAAATGTTGAAGGAAACACATAAATCCTTAAGCTCTGTCCACCACATCCAAATCAAAAACCAGGCACTGAAGTTCTGCTGTGTACTCCTGCAGAGCAAGTAGCAGGCCTAGGGCCTGGGCGGGGTCCAGATGCAGCCCCTCTGGGCTGCCCCTCAGTGGGCTCCATCCCTGGCACGTTTAGGACTGGCTGGCATGCGGGTGCTTGGTGTCAGCCAACCTCATGCCTGGGCCCAGCAACACCCAAACCTGCCGTCTTGGTGGGAGGCCTTTCTGAAGGGGGGTGAGGGGCAAAGGAGGGAAAGCCTGGCTTCTGCAGAACTGCTGGGCCACTGACACTCTCTCTCCTGCCCCCCCGGGGCCCCAGGGAAGTGCAGTCACCCCAGCAATGTTTTGGAGCCACCTGAGGGCTGGGGGGTTCCCCACTAGAGAGGGAGGAATACAGACAGCAGCCCCCACCACCCCCACCTTGCTTGGTCACCTGCAGCACAAGGGTAGGGACAGGTGAGACCAGAAGGCCCTAGAGGAAGGAGAAGCTGGGTGAGTGATCAGGGAGGGCTTTCTAGGAAGGGCCCTGTGGCTGGCCCCCATGCTCAAAGCAGTGGAAGGAGAGATGCTTCAGGTGACGAGGCATCAGCAGGAACCAAGGCTGATGGGTCCCTGCCGTTGTGGGGTATGGGAGTGGGAGTTCTTGGGGGCCTGCTTCTATCCTGTTGGTGTGAGCTGCCTGGGTCAAGACACAAGGTTTTTAATTGCAGGTCCCTCAGAGTTGAGAAGGCCTTGGGGTAGCCCATTGTATGGAGTGTAAGACAGAGGCTCAGGGAGACGTGTGGCTTGCCCCATGTCATGTGAGTGTGGTCTGTGTGGCAACTGGAATCCATGTCTCCCAGACTCAGAGTGTTTGACCTGCAGGGCCTGGGCCTGGATGGGGGGCAGTTGAGCTCTGTTCTCTGAAAACTAACACCCGCGCCACCAGCCCCCAAGATCCCAGCCCTAGAATACTTCCACCTGATTCCCCAAGCAGGTGGTGATGGTAGGTGGCGGCTTCCCAGGGGCCAAGCCCCTCTAGATTGAGGACATAGCTGGCCTGGGCAGCCCAGCCTTCTGGCAGCTGCCCAAGTATGTGGACAGCAGTGTGGACAGCCATTCTTGCCACATTCCCAGAGCATGCACCAAGGAAAACATGGAATGTTTCTTGGATGACACATTCTCCATCCCAAGTCATGCATTCCTGTGGGAGGGCAGTGAGGAGGGGTCGAGGCTGTCTGCAGTGGTGGGGGCTCTGCTGTGGCACACACAGTCCTGTCTGCAGATGTGGGTCCCGGGGCTGCGCCCATAGCCTGGGGTCCATGCTGGATGCACCCCCGGGTGGCTGTGCCATGAGCACTCAGCTGTGTCCCTGCCTTTGCAGGCAGTCAGCAACACTGGCCTCATGCATACTGCCGATGCCCTGGTTCTTCTGTTTACTGCCCTGAGAACTCAGTTGGTACCTATCCCTGTTCCCCGTGGACAAGTGGCATGTCCTTAGCCCTGAGCAGGCAGCCAGGGCAGCACCTGCTCTGCACACACCAACATTTCCCCTGTCCCTGTGTCCTGTGCAGACAGCAGCTTGCATGTGCCCTGCACTGCACTTACAGTGGGCATGTCTTCAACCTGCTTTAGACACAGGGTCATTTAAGTCAACCAGCTTGAGTATGACATGGATGGATATGTCCTCCCAGGCCCCTGGCCTCAGCTTTCCCCTCTTTAAGTGGGCCTAGTTGCACCCTTCACGTGACCACTGCGACTGTGATAAAGGGCAACAGCCAGAACATTTTTTTTGTCCCTGGGCCCAGGACTGCGTTTGGTGGGAATTATGCTAAGGGCCTGATCTTTTGGCATCTTCACAAAAGAAGGAAGCCTCTAGTCTTGACCTGGAAGATTCTGAGTCCTCAAGAGTCCCAGGTGGAAGTCAGGGATCCAGAGAGGGCACTGTGGGGCCTCTGCCCTAAAGAGCCCCCATCAAAGTCTGGCAAGGGTGCTGAGTACTATGACTGAGAAGGTTGGGGTGGGTGGGGGTCGTGGGAGCTGAGGGCATCCATTAGAGAGGCAGGAATGACTCTGGAGGAAGGGATCTATGAGATAGGTTTTGAGGGCTGAGTAGGAGTTTGCAAGTAGATCAGAGTAGAGAAGGACTTCATAGTCAAGGCATCATGTGTGCAAAAGCCCCAAGGTGGTAGGAAGTGTGGTACACACTCAGGGAAGTGCAGGAGGTCTGGAAGGCTGAGCTCGAGCATGGCCATGAAGGGCTGTGAAGGAGGAGAGCCTGACCCAACCAGTCAGTGATGAAGGAGAGACTGGGGAAGTCAGGGAAAATCCTGGAGCAGGTTTACCTTGAAAGGGAATGCCAAGTTGGGCAGGGTTCAGTGACAAAGTAGGATCTCTGGGGAAGAAATGGTGTGAGCAGTGGTGAGGAGGTGGCAATGTGGGGGAAAAGGAGGGGTCCAGGTCTGCTGGAGGGCAGAGCTAAGACCAGCCAGGTAAGGTCCTGATGCTTCCTTCTGTCCAAGATGTCTGCCCTGGTCTCGATGTCTCTGGCTGGTACTGGGGAGCTAGGCTGTCTGCTGCCCGACACCCTCTCCCACTGTTTACATTGCTCACATACTTCTGGGCTCTTATCTGCAAGGGTCTGTCGTGCATGCCCACCTTGCCAAGTGGTCCCATCATTGCTTGCCTCATAAATCAGGCCTGCCTCTCCCCTTGCCTCCCTGCTCCTGCCACACCCTCCCATAGCTGCCTGCCCCACCAAGTCCCACCCTGCCTGGGAGGCAGAGAGGGGCCCAGAGGCAAGCCTAGGGCCTGTCCAGGAGCACTTGGTTCTGCACAGCAGCTGTCCTGAGTGACCTGGTCCTCAGGAAGCATCTCCAAAGGTCTCTAAAGACTTCTCCAGTGGCCACCCAGCTTCCTGGCTCCTGGGCCGGTGGGGGGGAGGGGGGGTCAAGCCTGTTGTTCCCTTCAGGGGACTGCCTCAGGGTAGGGTGGGGAATGGGCAGATCCCAGAGGCTGGAAACTAGGCTATACCCTTTATTTTTATTTTTTAGGTTTTATTTATTTATTCTTACAGAGAAGAGAAGGGAGGAAGACAAAGAATGAGAGGAACATTAGTCCGTTGCCTCTCACACGCGCCCTGACTTGGGATTGGCCTGCAAACCAGGCACATGTCCTTACTGGGAATTGAACTGGCGACCCTTCAGTGTGCGGGCCGACATCCAAGCAACTGAACCACACTGGTTGGGGCTTGCCTACACCCTTTTAGAAACTCAAAGGTCGGTGTCTGCCTTCCACAGTGGGTCAAAGCCTTCATCACTGCTCTTCCGAGTCTCTCATCCCTTGTCTGTAAAATGGGTGCATTCACTCATCCACTCAACAAACATTTACAGTAGTCCCTCCTTTGTCTTGGTTTTGCTTTCTGTAGTTTAGTTACCTGCAGTCCGTCGTGGTCTGAAAATCTTAAATGGAAAACTCCAGAATAATAATTCATGAATGTTAAACTGAGCACAGCTCTGAGCGTGTGCTGCAATCTCACACTGTTGTTCTCCATCCCTCCCAGGACACGAACCACCTTTTTGTTTAGTGTCTCCACACTAATACGCTCCCATTCATTAGTTACTTAGCAGCTGTCTCGTCTATCCGACTGGTTACCAGAGAGAGAGAGACCACATTCATATAACTTCTGTTACAACATATTGTTATAATTGTTCTATATTATTATTAGTTATTCTTGTCAATCTCTTACTGTGCCTAATTTATAAATTAAATTTTATCATAGGAAAAACACTGTATACGTTGTTTGGTACTATTTGCAGTTTCAGGCATCCGCTGGGGGTCTTGGAATATGTCCCTGTGGATAAGGGGGGACAACTACACTGTGTGCAGCGCCCCAGGCACGGAGATGCACCAGGCAGAGCCTTAGCCGAGTGCACAGCCTAGTGGGGATGGTAGACAAGGACAGAGGAGTGCCCCAGTGTGTCCCGTGGTCCAGCACAGATGAAGACGGGCGCAGCAAGGGGACTCAGATGAACAGCCAGTCCTCTCTAGGGCAAACAGGACTGTTTAGAGAAGTGCCTGGGGCTGGGTGAGCACACGGAGGGAGCGCTCCAGACAGAGGCAAAGGCTCAGGGGGAACCATTTGAGGACCTGCCCGTGGTATACTCTGAGGGAGTAAAGTACTGGGGATGAGGTGCAGGTGCTGAGATGTGAAGCTGAAGAGGTTAGCAGACCATGGGAATCAAGCCAAAAGACTGCCCTGAGGCACTGAGGAGCCATGGTGTATTTAAGGCAGGGAGCATCACAGTCAGATCTGCATGTGAACAAGAACCCTCTGACTGCCATGTGGGGGATGGGCCAGGGGAGGTGGAGGGCCTTGGTAGGGGGGCTGTGGAATCCTGAGGGGCAGTTGGAGGAGTGAGAGGAGGTTCAAAGCAGAGGCGCTGTTCAAGACTGGCTTCTGATCCAAAGGATCACACTGCTTTCACAGCTGCCTGGCTGGCTTGGAGGGAAGGCTGGCTCATCCCTGGGACGATGTCCTCACCAGAGCTCTACCATCCTCCCACGACTGGCCCCTTCCAGGGCCCTATGCCAGCCCAGGCCGTGGGGACCAATGTTAGTCACAGTCCCAAATCTGGCTGTTGTGGCACACTCGCTGGGCCACAGTCCTGATCCCATTGGCCTGCCCACAGAGCAGAGAGTGTCTTTTTTAAGACCCAGACCCACATGGGCAGCTGCCTGCTGGATGCCTCCACCCGGATTTCTCAGGCAGCCGCTTGCCACAGGTCTACCCAGTGCCCCTCCTCAGTGCCAACCTTTTTTTCTCCAGAGGCCCGAAGTCCAGTGAGGAACTATTACAATGGAGAATTGGGGTGTCCTGAGGGGAACATAAGGCTATAGGAGCCCAGAAGAGGTACTGACCCTGCCTTAGCAGTCAGAGAAGTCTTCTTGGGTAGGTGGGGGGAGGGACTTTCCAGCAGAGACTTAGAGGACGAGGAGAAGCCTGCTAGTTGAAAGAGACACGGTGGGCATTGCAATTGGGGTAACCACAATTCAGAAAGCACGAAGCAAGACACAGCAGGCTAGACTTTGGGTGGAGCCTGAGAGAGGATAGTGGAGAGAAACAAGGTGGGGAGGCCAGCGGGGCCAGATCCTGCCAGGCGTGAAATGCCAGATGGGAGAGTCAAACAGTCAATGGAGGAAAATGGGAGCCATGGAGGTTCAACACAGAGGGGTTACGTGACCAGGCTTGTACCTTGGAATGACCCTTGAGGCATCGCCTCCTCTGGGCAGAACATACCCTTGGAGTACTGAGGAAGGGGCTGTGGGGTCCAGGCAGAGGGTCAAAGTAGCTTCACAGAAGAGGTAGTGCTCAGTCTGGGCCTCAAAAGAGGAGAGAAAGGATGTCTAGACAGTGGTGTCTGGCCCCCATTTGTCCCTGCGCCTGTCACAGACACAGTACTGGGGAGGGGCCCGTGTTGGTTGAGTGGCCCACAAAGGCATTCTCTCTTGGAGACAGGCAGTGGAACGTTTGAGTCCCCCACAGTGCCTAGGAGGTGCTCCTCCACGCCTGCCCAGCTCCCCTTGCCCAAGGCCTCAGAGCCGCTTCCAACAGGGCCCGGCCTGAGGAGGATCCCCGTCCTACCCTGAAGGTGGCTGCTTGCCTCCAGCACCTGCACCAGGCTTGCTTTCCCTCTGCATGTTTCTGGAAAGGCCCAGGGAAGGCCTGGGGGCCAACCTTCTGGTCTCTCATTCCCTGCTGCCCAGTGCCAGGGGCATTGATCTGGAAGCTCAGCAGAAGCCACTGATGGCCCTGGCCAACATGGCTCAGTTGGTTGGAGTGTTGTTGAAGGGTACCTGGTCTGATTCCTGGTCAGGGCACATACCTTGCTTATGGGCTCCATCCCTGGTCTGGGTGTGGGCACGTTCGACCTCCGATCTGGGCACATACGGGAGGCAACCGATTGATGCTTCTCTTTTGCATCGATGTTTCTCCCTTCCCCTTCCTCTCTCTAAAAAAGCACTGAAAAAATATCCTTGGGTGAGGATAAAAAAAAAAAAAAAAGAAGAAGCCACTGAGGTCACCCCCTCTCTGGGAGGGCAGCAGGCCCAAGGTGTTTGTTCTCTCAAAAAGGCTGCCTCTAGAATCTTCCCAAAGTGTGCTCCTGAGAACTCAGGCAAAGGTCAGGCAAAGGTGAGGGAGGAATGGAGGAGGCGCGGGTGTTGTCTGCATCACACACACACACACACACACACACACACACACACACACACAGAGTCAGCGGCAGGTGGCAGCTTTGAAGAATCCTTGACAGAAAGGACAGGCGCTCTCCAGGATTCCATGTACATCAAACTCAGAAACCGGCAAATCCCATCCATGGTGAAGAAGTCAGAAGGGTGGTTACCGTGGGTGGGACAGCAGTGACGGGGAGGTGGGGTGCAAAGGGGTTCTGGGGGCCTGGCAGAGTTCTACATGTTGGTCTGAGTGCTGTCAGGACAAGCGTTCAGTTTGTGAGAATTCACATCTGATTTGATGAATGTTCACATATGATCTGTGCACTTCTCTATATAAATAACGTAATGTTACAATTAAAAAGTTTGAAATTTAGGGCAGTATTTTAATACATGTATGTGTGTGTGTGTATAAACTTATGCCTGTTTATAGCTATCTATCTATCATCTGTCTGTCTGTCTGTGTACCTACCTATCTATCATTTATCTCTGTATATCTGTAGATTTAGGAGAATTCGGCTAATGCTTTTTCTTGAAACACAGTTAGGTTCTCTGCTGGGGGAAGGGTAGAGGAAGGTATGGACTACGGAGTAGGTCCCCCCACCCACAGACCGGCACCCTGGGGAAGGGGAAGGGCTCTGGGGCCCCTCCAGCTGCAGACACGAACAGTAGCACTTGTCAGAGGGGAAAACTACATCCTCTTCTCAGTCCCTACGAGCTGGCACATGGAGGCAGACCAGTTGGTAAGTCCCCAGGGCCGACCTACACTCCCTTAAAGAACTATTTGTTGACTGACTGCCTACACAACTCACAGGCCGTTGTCCCCCACTGGTCAGGATGCCCAGAGACAGGCTAAAGAAAACACCATCTCTGGGGACCTTCTGGAAAAAGGGCGGTTGGAATAGCCAGCATTGATTCAGGGACAAAGCAAGAGGGACAGACGGTCGGACATTTGCACACACATGGTCACAGACACATGTGGACCCTCACGCGCCAGGCTTAGATCCGAGGGTCAGCCAACCAGAGGAATGGCCGAGCCACAGGACCCAGGAAAAGACACCGCTTATCCTGCTGTTGAGAGAGACTCATTCCGCCCTGGACTCAAAGAACCTCAGGAGCAGGGCTGGTGCTGCTGCTGGGTGACCCTTCATCGGATGACCCAAGGGAGGAGACACAGAGGCCCGAAGTTCTCTAGGAAGACGTCCAGGTGGAGCGCAGACACATGCTGGGAGAGGCGGACACGCCCTCGATTGTTCTCTCAACAGCGTCTGGGTCTGGTGTGTCTTGGCTGGAAGGGGCTGGCTCCGAAGAGCTGTTAGAGAAACCGGAGAGGATTCTGGGAGGGGTAGGGTATGTGGATAGAGTCCCAGACATGAGATCTTAATCTAGAGCCCTCCACTCCACTAGGCTGCCTCATAAGTCCCTATTCCCTTGATCCCAGACACCCCTGACGACATGAACCTTTCACCACCCCCAGCCCTGGAGGTTGGCTGGGGTCACTCAACGGCCTGCTTTGCCTCCCACCCCTGCCTTGAAAGGGCAGCTGCAACTTTGCCAGCGACCCTTGACCTCTCCCTGACCCCTCCACTGTCTCCCTCCTACCTCCCACCCTCATCACATCCCCAGCCCTGACCTCATGTCTGCAGGGCCTGGGCGAGGGCGAGATAAGGCGGGCATTGCACTCGGCTCCCTCTTGGGTACCGACGGGAAGGGCGGGCCAGGCCGACAGGCTCAAGAGAGCACCCATGACTCACCAGGTGGGCAGGGCCCAGGCTGGTGTCCGGGAGGAAAAGCCACTTCCTGCGGATAAGGCCAGAGGCCCGCAGTTTTTGCATTATGGTTTATGCATTTTGGGTTTTGTTTTAAGAAGTCCTTCCCTGATCCTATGTTACAAAGATATTCTCCAATAGTTTATTCAAGCAAATTCAGTCTTTTCTTTTTTTCGTGTTTGGGGGTCTCAATGTAATCCATCTGGAGTCACGTTTTTAAGAGATATTAGGTAGGATCCAGTTGCAATTTTTCTCCACAAAGTAAGCCCACTTCAGCAGCCCTACTAACAGCGGACCTGCGGTCTTTGTGCTTGGTCCTCTGCCCCGTCGCCCGTTGGTCTGTTCTCGCCCTCATTTTTCCCTTCCAGAGGCTTGGTGGTAAGTGCTAACATCAGGCAGGGCAAACTCTCCCTCTTGATGCTTTTTTCGCATTTACCAGCCATTCACAAAGGTGTGTTTTTCTATACGTTGTAGAGGAAGTTTATCAAGTTCCTCCAAAGTAACTGGTTAACATTCGGGATTTCGGTTCAATGAAAGGCCATGGACAAAGTGACAAATGGGAGGATGATGCTATTTTGTGATTTTAAAGTAATGAGGAACTGAGATCTGGAGTATCCTGGGAATGCCTGCAGAGCAAGGAGAAAAAGACTGCAAAACCAGCAGAAAAATGGGCTAAGAATATGAATTGGCAGTTTGCAGAGGAAAAAATTAAACAATTAGACAGCATAGAAAGAGAGACCCAAACTCACTTATAATCGGAGGAGTGCAAATTAAAACCATAATGAGATATTGGCGAACACCCACCAGATTTCTGGGCATTAGAGAGCTGGGCAATGCCGAATGTTGGCCGGCGCGCAGGCGGGAACAGCCCCGCGGAGTCCCATCTCGAAGTGCTTTGTGACCTTAAAACCCCGCTCACGTGGCTTTCTCCTCAAGGCTCTCCCACCTAGGCCCACCTGGGGGCCTCAGTGGCAGCGCAGTTTATGGTGGCAGGGAGAGGCGCCCCTTCCGTGGCCAGAACTGTGGTGTGGGTGCAAAACGTGTCCATGCCCACCCAGGGAACTCCATGCAGCATTTCAAAGCAACAAGTCTGGTAGAGATGAGATTGTGTGGTTAGATCTTAAAAACAGAGGACTGAGTAGAAAACGTAAAAAAGAAACATGGACCATGGCACACTTCCACTCGGATAAAAAAAAAAAATCCCCCTACCCTGGCTGGTGTGGCTCAATGGATTGAGTACTGGCCTGGGAACCAAAAGTTTGCCAGTTCGATTCCCAGTCAGGGCACGTGCCTGCGTTGCCGGCCAAGTCCCCAGTGAGGGGGTGCACAAGAGGCAACCACACATTGATGTTGCTCTCTCCCTCTCTTTCTTCCTCCCTTCCCCTCTCTCTAAAAATAAGTAAATAAAAAACCTTAAAAAATAAAAATAAAATAAAAATCCCCCCCAGAACAGTGATACACATTGTTAAAATTTGAGGTGACATTCACACAGTATTAACCATTAACCATTTCAAAGCTCACAATCCAGCCGCATTTAGCACATTCACCCTGTGGTGCAGTCTCCCCCTCTGTCCAGTTCCAAGCCTCGTCTCCCTCCGAAAGGACGGACACCCAGGACCATTAAGCGGTTGTCCATTGCCCACGCTGTACAGGAACACACACGCATGAAAGGACACGTGTTGGAACACGCCTGCTGTGGGGAGGATGGGACCAACAAGGACCACGTAAGAACCGAAAAGGGGTTCACAAGTAAAATATAAAATGGAGGCTCGGATTCCCTCTATTCCAGGCACCCAGGGAGCAGAGACCCTGGGAGAGAAAGACCTGGGGGGCCAGGCTGCCATCCCCTCCTACCCTGGCACTGGAAGGGAGAACAGGCTGAAGGTGGAAACTGGGACTGGGAGGGACCCGGTGGGGAGGAAGCCGGCACTGTGAGGTGGGAGCTGCGGGCCTGGATGACAGTGGAGGTGGGCCCCTTGGGGGTACAGGGTGTGGGACGCCACTGTTGGGGGTCCAGAGGGAAGAGCGGGAGCCTGGGGGCTGTGTCGGGTCATACTCTCGGCTGGCCCCCCGCCCCAGGGCAGAGCAGGGCAGGGCCTCGTTTTCTGAACAAGAAACCCAGACATGGGGTTTGCCAGAGGCCTTTTATTTTTTTTTTAAATTTGAGCATTTATTTATATGAAAAGTCTTACCAAGGTATAAACATTCTGGGCCTTTGCACATGCGGCAGACTTAGCTGGAATGTTCCCTCCAAGCCCCCCTCCTGCTCCGTGTCCGCCTGGTGACCTCCAGCCATTCTTCCAGGCCTCTCTTTCTGGAAGCTTTCCCTGACCAATGTCTGTGCCCCCCACCCAAGGGCAGTCACTCTCTCCTGGGAGGACCCACAGCCCCTCACTTGGAGATCACTCTCCATTTCCACGTTGGTCTTCCCTCCCCCCGACTTCTCCAGGGCGTGGGTCTGCGTCGTTCTTCCTTTCCAGGAGCCTGGTACCCCATGGGGCTCAGCAAATATCAGGTGCACAAATGACTCATGGGTGTTTAGCCATACCCGCGGGGGCCCAGGTCAGGGCAGGGATGCCTTCCCAGCACCGAATCACTGGGGTTTGAATTGAGGTGGTCTCCAGGCCCCTCCTCACCTCTCCTCAGCTAAGCCAGGAGGCTGGAATAAGCTACTCTCTGTTGCCAGAGACCCACGGGCCTGGGCCTGAGACAGGGAGCCCTGGCCCTGGGCATTGGATGCTCAGTGTGCACGGGCGGCCAAGACCCCAGACCCCAGACCCCAAAAGGCAAAGTGAAGACTGGGGCGAATTAGGCTGCCACCTCATGGGGCTTTGTGATGGGGCCCAGGGTTCCTCCTGCCATCGTAGCTGCCCTCGGTTGACCAAAAGGATGAGGGCACCATGGGCAGGCTGCCCATGACCCTCCAAGGCCAGAGAGGGGCTGCTACACTGGAGTCTCAGGGATGGGGCCACTTTCTGACCTTCCACAGGGCCAAGGGACTCTTCTGGCCGCTTCACAGACCCTGTCTCTGAGTGGGGCATTCTTCCCAGACAAGGGGCCTGTCTGGGTCAGTCTGGGGGACCTGTTTGAGCCCCCAGTTGGGGAATGTGAGGGAGAGAAAGGATTTTTTTTAATGCATGTACTTTGATTTTCTGTGATATCAGCTCCCAAAGTCACCGCTCCCCTCCTGGCTTGGCAGCGCTGCCCGCCTTATGCTGTTGACCTTGGCTGTGGGTTTGCGGGGGCTGGAGCTCTCACACCATAAATTCCTGTCTTCTAGGAATCCAGCCTGGGAAAGAAAGGAAACACGGAGGAGAATATTTGATTAACATTTTTCCAACGTGACCACATCACAGAGACGTGTGGCCGGAATTCTCACCCTGGACTGGGCAGGGCAGGACTCCGGCTCGTGCCCAGCCGTGGGGAGGGTTGGCTGGGCTGGAGGCCCTTCTGGCCTGCAGGCAGAGTGGGGTCTGGAGAAGCACTGCCCCTCAGGGTGGAGGGTTCTTGAATGGGAGCCAAGCTAGTTCAAATACCTGGAGCTGGAATACTTGGCCGAGCTCACCCTTGACCTCAGTGGCTACAGGGACTGTACCCTGGGCTCAGGGTGGACCCCAGGTGTGTTCTGACTTGTTTTCACCATCTGCTTCCCACTCTGGACAGAGCCCTCTCTGACCCCAGCTTGAATGTGGACCCAAACTCCAGACCCAGACCTGACCCAAGGTCTGCAATGACCTCTGACCCCAGCCCCAGGCAGGGCTCCCCCTACCCCTGTCATTGAGCTCTCACACAGAAATCCTTCATATTTCCTTCACTGTCCCCAAGCTCTGGGCCTTCATCCTCAGCCTGAGGCTAGTTCCATGGGACTGTCCTCACCTTCACATCACCAAGCCTATGGCCATCTGCCTGCTCTCCTCCTCCCTCCCTGTTCCGATGAAAGAGAGGCCACTTTGCCCTGGCTGGTGTAGTTCAGGGGACTGAGTGCAGGCTGAGAATCAAAGGGTTGCCAGTTCGATTCCCAGTCAGGGCACATGCCTGGGTTGCTGGCCAGGTCATCAGTGCGGGGCGAGCAAAAGGCAACCACACATTGTAGTTTCTTTCCCTCTCTCCTTCCCCTCTCCTCCCTCTAAAAATAAATAAATAAAATCTTAAAAAAAAAAAAAAAAGAAAGAGAGGCCACTTTGATCCGTACCTGGCCCCTCGCCCCTCCACTTACTTGACACCTCAGCCCATCTACCACCTTTATTTCCAACACTTTTCATTTTTTCGGCTCCTTCTCATTGGTATTTAAACATTCCATTGATAAAAGAAAAAGAGAACCTTCCTTGAAACCCGCTTCCACCTCTGGCTGCCCCCTAGCTCTCACCTCCCTGTCACAGTCAAACTGTCCAAAAAGCTGTCTGCGCAGCTGTTTCTACCCCCCGCCTCCTTCTCACTCCTCTGCCCAGTCCTGTCAGCGGTCCCCCCACCATGCTGCACAGATGGCCCTCCCCGAGGTCAGCGGTGACCCCAGGGAGCCCAGCCCAAAGGGCACTGCTGCAATCTTTAACTTACCGCCATCTCAGAGGCCTTTGACGCTGTACGACCCACTCCCCAAAACCCGCTTTTTCCTGGGTCCTAGGACCTCACTCTGTCCTCCTCAGTCCAGACCAGCAGTGCCATCTCTGCCCGCTGGCCCTCGGGCACCTCGATCTCAACCGTTCAAACCTAGGCTCCTCCTCCTCCCTCACACTGCTCACCCTGCAGTGCTCACAGCCCAGCGGATCTCACCATCCCTGCTGCTCAAACCCGGGTCATTCTCCACACTTCCCTCTTCCTCCCCGCCCCAGGCCCCACCCATCACCATGCTCTGGAAATCTTACCTGGTGAGTATCTCTCATCTTTGCCCACTTCTCTAATTCTACCTCGTTGCCACCCCCATCACCACCGCTGTCTTGTTACTCCCACCCACCCTTATCTGTAGCCCCTTGCCACCTCACCATGTCTCATCACTCCCTGAACCACCATCTCCCCCTCACCCTGCCCATAACCCTACCCCACCCATAACTACCACCCTCCTTCCCGCCACTCCCCGCGGCCTCCCACTGCAGTCCAAGCTGCTGTCAGTTTTCACCTGATTTCTTGGGCTAGCTTTCCAACTCATCTACCCTCACCCATCCGTGCCCCCTTCTAATCCAGCTTGATCTTTAAAAAATGCCAATCTTATCATGACACTTGCCTAAAACCTACCACAACTTCCCCCCCTACCTGTAGGAGAGCATACTCAATCCTTTCCATGCCCACAGTGCCCTCTGTTTTCCAGCTCTGCGCACTGATTTCTCAGTGGTCTCTCATTCCCACTCTGCCTAGGCAGCCTGTACTGAGTTCCCCTCTCAGCCAGGGTTAGATGACCCTCTCCCAGAGCCCTCTCTACCTCTCTCCTTCCAGCCATATGGTCTGTTCATCCACCTGCTTAGTACAGACATCACCTCCTCCGAGAAGCCTTCTCTCATTCCCAGGGCTTGTTTGAGGTTCCCCACTGGGCTGCCATAGGACCAGGGGAGCACAAATCACATGAGTCATGATTTCTTGGCTCTCTGAGCTCAAGGTTGGAAGCCCTAAGAGTAGAGACTGGGAGCCCACCACTGTTTTTCTTGTTCCAAGCACATGGCAGTCACTTAAAACCATTTTGAGAATGAATGAGCATAAAGAGAGGGCCAGACTGTGCACAGGTCCCTGTCAGATTGTGCACAGGTCCCCACCAGACTGTGCACAGGTCCCCATCAGACTGTGCACAGGTCCCCACCAGACTGTGCACAGGTCCCCCACAGACTGTGCACAGGTTCCTCACCAGACTGTGCACAGGTCCCCACCAGACTGTGCACAGATCCCTTACCAGATTGTGCACAGGTCCCCATCAGACTGTGCACA
>PVKU01009243.1:0-63884 GCA_004027475.1 Anoura caudifer
GATATACAGAAAACAGTGCAGATGTAATACATCTGGTGGAGATAAAGAAAAGACAGTGCAGATGTAATCCATCTGGTGGTGATATAATGAAAACACAGCAGATATATTGGATCTGGTGTGGATATACAGAAAACAGTGCAGATGTAATACATCTGGTGGAGATAAGGAAAAGACAGTGCAGATATAATCCATCTGGTGGTGATATAATGAAAACACAGCAGATATATTCGATCTGGTGGGGATATAGTGAAAACAGTGCAGATGTAATAAATCTGCTGGAGATATAATAAAACAGTGCAGATATAATCCATCTGGTGGTGATATAATGAAAACACAGCAAATATGTTGGATCTGGTGGGGATATAATGAAAACAGTGCAGATGTAAAGCATCTGGTGGAAGTAACATGAACACAGTGCAGATGTAGTCCGGGTGCTGGATACAAAATGGACACAGTGCAGAGGTAATCCATCTGCTGCAGATATAATGAAAAGAGGGCAGATATATTCAATCTGGTGGGGATACATAGGACACAGTGCCGATGTAGTTCATTTCATGTGGATATAATGAACCCAGTGCAGATGTAGTACCTGTAAGGCAGTTGTTATATTTATAGTGCAGGCGTAATGCACGGGTGGCCAGAGTATGTTTTCCGTTGTTCACCCAGCTGTGATCATTAATATAGCTTTATGAAGTCACAATAGTGTCACTGTGACCTGGAGCACTTAGGTACAGTCTGGTATGTGCTCTGCCTGCTGGCCTTCATCACCTACGTTTTCTGGGAGTCTGCGTTCTTCTCTTAAGCACTCTGTGGCACAGTGGGCTTCACTGCCATGGTCAGCCCACTCTTGCCCACCCCTGCATATGCAGATAAGAGGTAATATTGTGTATATATATGCATAAAGTACAGATGTAATTACATACATAGTGCAGAATATCATATATCGATCAGATGTAATATATAGTACGGATAACATGTACTGAAAATTTAATGTTGTGTATAGTGCAGAATAGCATATGTGGTGGCCAGACGTAGTACGTAGTACAGATATAGTACCTGTAGCAGAGACAGGGTGCTCACTGCGTTACAGGTAGTGCTAACCGGAGTGCAGATGTGGTAATAGTGACATGTTATCATTGTGTTGTCATTGTTTTACTGCCCCAGCTACTCAGGGAGCACCACGTGATGTGAAGCACCTTCACTCTTTCACAGCTGCCCTCTCCACATGGGTAAAATGTTGGTGAGAAAAACGAGTTTCCCAGTCATTCTTAAAGCTTACAATCTTCAAAAATCTCATTTGATTGCTGTTAGCCCCCTTGGGCTGCCATAACGAAGCACCCCGGACTGGGTGGCTGAAGCAACAGGAATGTGCGGCCTCCCGGTTGGGGGGGCCAGAAGCCCACACTCCAGGTGTCAGCCAGGTTGGTTCCTCCTGGGGGCCTTGATACAGCCTCTCTCCCATCCTGCCAGTTTCTGCCGGTGGCCTTGGAGTCCCTCGGTTACTTCCTCGTTACTCCAGTCTCTGCTTCTGTCTTCTTCGCTTGGCCTTCTGCGCTGTGCATTTCAATGTCCTCCTCTCTTCTTTTAGGGACACCAGTAATTGGACAAAGGGCCCTCCCTTGATCCAGGGTGTTGTCCTCTTGAGATCCTCAGTGGATTTTACCTGCAAAGACTTTATCTCCAGACAAGGTCACATTCTGAGATTCTGTACATGAACTTTGAGGAAACACTGTTCAACCCAATGCAATCATTCAAATATCCCCACCTGTATCCAGGTGACTCCCCCTCCACACTTTTGTCCAATTTAAAGCTTTTCTCCCAGGTGTCACCCTGGATGCCTGGAGCCATGGTGGCGAGGGAGTGAGGGAGGCCTGATGAGTTGAACTTCAATTTCCTAGGTGACGTTCTCCTGGCACCCCTGGCTCCACTAGGGGATTTTGCTGTAAGCTGGTGAGAGTCCCAGCACCAATTCTCCTTGTGGGGTGGGGGGACATCTCTGAACCAGCCTTCCTTTGATGCAGTTTGTTATGGGTTGAATTGTGTGCCTCCACTATGGTCTGAATGTTTGCATCACCCCCCATTAATATGTTGAAACCCATCCGCTCTCCCCCAGGTGATGGTATTAGGAGGGGACTAGGTCATGAGGTTGGAGCCCTCCTGAGTGGGATTGGTGCTGGGTGACAGAGGACCCAGGGCGTTCCCTCCCCACCTCCGCCAGGTGAGGACACAGCCAGAAGACAATATCTGTGAACCAGGAAGCGGGGACACCAGATCTGTTGGAAATTTGATCTTTCACTTCCCCACCTCCAGGATTGTGAAAAATAAATGTCTGTTGTTTGTAAAGGACCCAGGTTACGGTATTTTGTTATAGCAGCCTAAAATGTATAGGTTGCAGTCCCTGCAGTTACCCAGTACTTCAGAATGTGACCTAATTTGTAAATCAGGTCATTGCTAATAGGATGGGTCTTAATCCAGTAAGATTGCCGTCCTTATAAAAAGGGGAAATTTGGACACAAGGAGAACGCCCTGTGAAGAGGAAGGCAGAGAGGAAGGTTTGTAATACTTCGATGACAAGCCTAGGAACTCCAAAGATTACCGGCCAACCACCAGAGGGCAGGTAGGGGAGAGACGGGAACAGATTCTTCCTCCTGGCCTTAGGAGGAACCAACCGGCCTACACCTTGACCTGGGGCTGTCTGCCTCCAGCACTGGGAGAGAAGAAAGGTCCATTGTTCCAGCCAGTCAGTCCATCCAGAGTGCAGGCACTTTATTCCGCCTCTGCGCTGCACGGTGCGGACACTGCACCTTGTAGAAATTGGAGGTTTGTGGCGACCCTGCTTCGATAAGTCTATCAGCACCGTTTTTCCAATAGGCTTAGATGACGGTTAGCATTTGCTTTTAGTAATAAAGCATTTTTAAATTAAAGTATGCACCTTGTTTTTTATACATAGTGCCTTTTAATTCCGGACTGTGGACCATTCATGCAGATGGAGAAGTCCTTCTGAGGTTATCAAAACATGGGCCAGGCCACGAGGCCCCGATAACCATCCCAGAATTTTTTCGGGAGTCGGTCAGCCGATTTGGGATTTATCCAGCCCTTGCATCAAAGAACAGCAAAGAATGGGAAGTGCTGAATTTCAAGCAGTACTACGAGGCTTGTCGGAAGGCTGCCAGGGCCTTGATCAAGGTGAATGAGCCCTTCCTCCTCCCTTCCCTCTTTCTCCCTCCCTTCCTCCCTTCTTTCCTTATCACTTGTTCAATCATTCGTTCAGAATAGGAAATACACACACACACGGTACAAAACGCACAAGACACCACAAGCTATGAAAGGTAACGTGAATATTTTCCTCCAATTCTTGACTCCTTCTGTGTGAAGGCAGCCACCACAGCCAGTGTTTTGTACGTCCATTGGGGGAATAAATTGTGTGTATTTATTGTATAACTTCTCTTTTTGCAAATTTTTGCATAGATGGTAGCCTACTACACCCATGATTCTGTACCTAGTTTTTTCCCTTTAGCACAGTATCACTGTGCATTAGTTAGCCACTGCTGCATAACAAATCACCTCTAAATTTAGTGACTTAAAATGACAAACATTTATCATTTCAGTTTCTGTGGGTCCCAAGTCCAGGAGGGTCTTAGCTGGGTACTACACTTCTGGTTCAGGGTCTCTCCTCAGGTCGCAGTGAAACTGTCAATGTGGCCTGCCTCATCTGAAGGGTACACTGGCTGGAGGGTTCACTTCTAAGCTGGTTATTGGCAGGAAGCCTCACTCCCTTGCTCCCCAGCTTTCCCCATCAGGTATCCTTGGAGAATTTTCACCATATGGCAGCCAGCTCCCTTCAGAATGAGTGATCTGAAGAGAGTGAGAACAAGATGGGAGCCAGGATGTGTTTTGATAACTTAACATCAGCCGTGATGCACTATCACTGCTTCCGCATTCTGCTGGCCACACAGACCCACCTGGATGCGGCGAGGGATGAGAGTGTGCAAGAGCACAGCTATCAGGGATGAGGGTCATTGAGGGCCATCTCGAAGGCTGCTCCCACATGCTGAGATCCTTCCATATGGATTTATTTTTTTAAATCCACATTCTTTTCAACAACTGCAACTATGTGTACAGCCGTATGGACTGAACTAGCCCCTGCCAGTGTGCATTTAAGTTGTTTTCCAGCCTTTTGCAACATACATGGTGCCACCGTGAACCTCCTTGGTACAATGAATTCTCACCCAGAGGTGCCTCTGTGTGCCCACTCAAGTGGGTGAGAGGCTCTGCTTGCCTATGTTCATGCTAACATCATATTATCAAAAATGTTCCTCTTGGCTAGTCTGATAGGCTTGTGAGGCAGAATTCTAAGACAGCCCTGAGGTTTCCAGGCCCTGGTATGTTCATGCTTACAGGCTCCTCTCCTCGAGCATGGGCAGGACTTGTGACTATGAAGGATTTTTTTCCTGTGGTGGCAAAGGTGAAGAGATTTAGGAGATGTCATTAAGGTCTCTAATCAGTTGACTGTGGGTTCGTTGAAAGGACAAATGCTCAGCGTGGGCCGGACTTAATCAGGTGAAGCAGTAAAGGAGGGCTTCTCCGGCTGGCCTTGAGGAGACAAGCTGCAGTGTGTGGACAGGGCCATGGCAGTGGGTGGCAAGCAGCTCCGGGGCTGAGACCCATCTTCAGCTGACAGCTAACACGCACACAGGACTTTAGTCATTCACCCATGAGGAATAAATTCTGCAAACATGGTGTGGGTGAGGGAGAGGATTCCGCGCTTCAAAGGAGGCCGCAGTCCCCGCCCAGGTCCTCCATGCAGCTTTGGGTGACCCAAAGCTGGGGACCCGGTTAGACTGCCCCCAGCCTCCTGACCTGTGGGAACTAAGGTAACGAATGTGTGCTCTTTCAGCTGCCAGATTGGTGGTAATGAGTTATGCAGCAATAGACAGTGAATACAATAGGTATCTCCCACGGCAGAAAGGTCTCTGCTGGTGTTTTGATAGGCAGGAGATTGGACCATGTTTTGCCTTCGACCCCAGTCCCTCTCTCCCCTTCCCTGGTGCCCAAGTATCTTCCTGGAGAGACTTCGTGAGATGCCACAACTGAGACCCATCTGCTTGGGCTGGGTGTTTTCTTGGCTGCCCCGCCCAGTGCCATCGTGCTGTGTGGTTAGGTCACCTCTCCTGAAAGGTGACCCTTGTTAGCTATGTGCCCTTAGCTGTGGAGCTCAAGGACCCTCTGCTCTCCAGACCTCGGGGATCCAATCAGAAACACGTCAGTTCATCTCCACACCAGTAGAGACGCACTTCCACAGTGAGGACTGCCTTTTTCTCGCTAAGCAGAAACACTCGGCACTGTGTGCTGAACATCCACAGATGCGATCCAAATACTTGTGTTTTCTCTTAGAACACGGGTCACGGCCAGCCTTGCCCCATACAACTCACAGAGCCAACAGGTTTGGAGCTGCCCCAAAGCAAAGGAGTAACTCTAAGGGGGTCACCTGCAAGTCCCGGTTTCCTGGTTCATCCTCAACCACATCTAGACCAAGGCTGCATCTTTAAAAGTGCAATTTATCACCCCTGTAGGATATCACTTTTTGAGTGCTTTTGTTATTAAAAATATAAATAAATCCACACTCATTAGACTGTCTATTATTTTAAAAACGAACAGAAGATAAGGAGTGTTGGTGAGGATGTGGAGAAATCAGAACCTCGGGCATTGCCGGTGGGAATGCTCAGTGGAGCAGCTGCTGTGGGGAGCAGTGCGGTGGCTCCTCAGAAAAAAACCCAACATCGAAATGCCAGTGGCCCAGCGATCCCACTTCCGGGTGCAGGCCCAAAAGAATTCAAAGTAAAGACTCAAACAGAGGTGTGCACACTCACATTCACAGCTACTTTACTCACAATGGCCAAAAAGTGGAAGCAACCCAAGTGTCCGCCAACAGATGATGGATGAGCACAATGTGGTCCGTCACACACTGGGATGTCACTCAGCTTCGGAAGGAAGGAAATTCTGACCCCTGCCACGACAAGAGTGAACCCAAACACTGTGTGATCCCACTCACAGGAGGCCCCCAGAGGAGTCAGATTCATGGAGACAGGAAGTAGAGGGTGGGAGCCAGGGCTGGGGGAGGGGGAGGAGGAGTTAGCTTTTCATGGGGACAGAGTGTCAGTTTGGGAAGGTGACTAAGTTCTGGAGATGGATGGTGGGGATGTCGCACAACAGAAGTGGACTTAATGCTACTGAGCGGCGCACTTAAAATTGGCTAAAAAGGTACGTTCACGCTGTAACTACTTTACCACAATAAAAATCAAACATATAAAAAGAAATCAATGGCATATTATGTAGGTGGAGGCAAGCCAGTCTCCCAGGAGTAACGAAAACCTCATACCCAGATTTTAGCCTGAACACTGGCTTCTCCACCACACCTGCAGGCTTGGCGGTGCAGGCTTGGAGGGTGCTCTCCCATACCCAGGGAGAGCCGCCCACCAGAAGCAAAGCAACTCCTTGTTTCCATTTCCTGTTCATCTGTTTGTTTTGCTTCCCCAGCTGGGCTTGGAGCGGTTCCACGGAGTCGGCATCCTGGGGTTCAACTCCGTGGAGTGGTTCATTGCTTATCTTGGTGCCATCCTAGCAGGGTAAGAGCATGCTCTGTGCTGTTCTCTGTCAGTGCTGGCGAGCTGCCCCTGGGGCCTGGTAGCCCTGGGCTAGTTCCCACTGAGATGTGAGGGGGGCAGTTCAGACACAGCCGCAGGTGGGCAGCTGAGACAGACACACAAACCGATGAGCCTGACAAAAGTTGGTATCTGAAGTATGGAAGGAACTTCTGGGACTCAGATTGTGAATAGACAAAAGACTACTCACAAAAGGACTATCATCAGCCGTGAGGGAAACACCAGTGAAAACCCCGACAGAGCGGCTGAAAGCAGGAACCAAAGGCTGAGGAAAGGCGAATGGCGCTGGAGGGGGTCCAGATCCTGCCTCTGGCGTTGGCTGCGTGCCGTGGCACTCTGCGTGGCGGCTTCAGCGCCCTGGCTGTCAGTCTCCTCGTCTATAAAGCGGGGTGCTGTGGGCTCTGTGACTGGATGTCACGAGCACACCCCAGGAGTCACTGCATCCATCTTCATGACCACTTGTGTTGTGTTTGTCATTGTCAGGTTGTGGAGGGGGGAAGCCTGTGCCCAGGCTGCAAACTCAGACCTGCCTGTAGACCCTCCCCCAACCCCCCCCCACCTCCGCCGTGTGCACATGGCCAGCACAGGTGCTTTCTTTTCCCAGGGGCCTCTGTGTTGGCATTTATGCCACCAACTCTGCGGAGGCTTGTCAGTATGTCATCGCTCATGCCAAAGTGAACATCCTGCTGGTGGAAAATGACGTACAGCTACAGAAAATTCTCTCGGTGAGCCCCCACCCAGCACTGCCTGCCCATCACCCCGGGGGACCTCAAGGCTCTGACCAGGTGTCTTTGCATTCCCAGGCAGAAGCTAATAATCCGGCGGGGTGGTGGGGCTTGCTGCATGCACAGGCCCAGGAAGAGTCCGCTGCCGCTTTAGTACAGCTGGCAAAGCCGCCTGGTGCACTGGGGGAGTTTAATTTCCAATTCATGTTAACTTAGTTTCCTACTCAACCTCCATTTAAAAAATGCATCTATGCATAGTTTTATATACAGTCCACTGCTATTGTTCTTTTAGAAACGTGATTATTGTGAGCCTTGTAATTTTCTTACAACTGTCTGCGTATCTGTAGTGCTTCTGTCTTTCTGGTCTATTTCTTTCCCCAGTTCTACCGCCTCCTGTTTTGCTTCTACCTGGTGTCTGGCCCTTTCTTCCCTTGTAGGTTTGCTTTGCTTTCTTCCTTTCCAGCTGTGTTTACTTCATTAGGTTCAAAATCATATGCTGGAATGTTGGTTGGCAATTTTCCTTTGCTTTGTGGTGACTTTGTGAATTTTTGCTTCTCTTTTATTTTCTCTTTTTTTCCTTGCAGTATCTTTGTATGAATGTCGTATATACTTTTCCAGTTCCGTGTGTTTGAATGGGCTGCAGTTTCCCAAACCAGCTTTTGGCAGGAAGATGCTGAGGGTAGAGGAGTTTGGGAAGGGTGAGCCTCGGTGGCCAGATTCACCGCTCAGCCTCCGGGCCACCGGGACTGCTGTGTAATATTCCATCACTTCCAAGTTACACATTGCTCCACTTTTTAACGTCTCTGGAGTCGAGGTGTGTCTCACTGTCGACACCATCCTCCCAGATCATCACTGGCCATGTTTTCCCACATTTTAATGTTTCTAAAGTTAGGGCACATTTGCCAGACTCAGTGAAATCCTGGCTGGACTCGGTGACACAGGACATGCTGTGCCACCAGGTCTCCTTCGGACCTGCTTTGGGAAGGACAGGCTTCGCCCTCCAGCCTTCAGCTGTTCCGAAACTGCTTCCTTACATGATGCTTCTGTGGTCCCTGGTGCGCATGTCATGTCCTGTCTGCTCACAGCAGAACACACCGCAGGGTGGCCGATAAGTGGGGTGCTTCTCATTCTTACCATGAACGCTGGCTTGCAATTTGGGTTTGCACTGTTAGAAAATGCACGTGCTCCCTCCTTCTCCATGCACACCCATGTCACAGCTATGCCTTCCTGTCCTGCTTCTGGTATACGTGACTTCGCACTCATGGAGCAATGCTGGGGTTATTTCCATCTCATTGCTGGACTGAAGGTGCTGCTTGTGGGAGATTTGTGGGTCTGGTTGCTCCGTATGGAAGAGTTGAGGCCAGGCTCTGACACACCCTCCCAAACTGTGTGTTCAGCTCCGCTGGGCCATCTCATTCTGGGCGATACTCATGGCTCACAATCCTTCAGAGCTCCAGCACTCCCTGCCTCCTTTAGAATCAGCCTTGAACTCCTCGCCACGGCCTCCAAGGTGGCCACGAGGCCCTCACCTTCCTCTCCTGCCTCCTCCCCTGTTCCTCTCCCTGCCACCCCAGCCCACCCTTTCTGAGCTCGTCTCTTCCTCACACATCCCAGGCTCCTGCCTGCTCCCCATGGTTGGATGTCTGTTCTTACCCTTTGGGAAACTCTTGTCTGGCTGTTAGGAGCACATCTGTCCCGCCAGCAATGTGGCTGTAACTGTAATGAGCACAGTGAGTGTTGGAAGGGACTGTCTGGTTGGATTGGCTGGCAAAGCACACGCCTTGTGTGCACGAAGAGGGCACAAGCACCCCGCTGGCCTGGCCCCTGAGCCTTACAGTTCCAGGTATAGGCAGAGTGTTCTGAATCCGCCCAGCCCCAGCCACCTGCATGGAAGACTTTTGGAGCCCGACTCCAACAGGAGTGTTCACTGGACTTGTCCGCACAGCACAAGCTGCCCGCCCAGCGGCTCTGCGGCAGATTTCAGCTTGAGGCGCGTGTCTGTGTGAGAATGCTATCTTCAGCCACCGTTCATTGTTGGGGCTGCTGATACTGCCACAAAGAACCCAGCAATCCTAAAATCAGTCAAGACAAGGAGCAATGTTACACAGAAAAGAAAAGAGGGGAATATAAAGAGGCAAGGGTTGTAGTAGGAGAGAGTTCGGGACACCCACCAGCATCTGTTTTTCCTGGGGCTGGGTTGCCCTGAGTCTCACACTGAACTTTCTTTCAGATTCCACAGAGCAGGATGGAGACCTTAAAAGCGATTATCCAGTACAAGCTGCCAATGAACAAGGGCAATAAAAACAACCTGTATTCTGTAAGTGTGGGAGGGGGCACGGGGCCAAGGGGAGGGCAGGGATACTCAAAGGAAGTAGGTAGTGAGCTGGGAGAGGGACAGGCTCCCCTAGGGGAGTGGGGAGCCTTTGAGAGGCTTTTTTTTTTTTTTTTGCATGAAGGGTACCGCTTAAGGAAAAAGACAATTTGTTGACTCACGTAACTATAACTCAGTGTGGATTTCAGGCATGGCTGGAACTAGGGGCTCAAATGTGACTCAAGCTCCATTTTGCCCTCTCGGTTTCTTTTTAAAAATGTACATCTTTCTTAATTTTTTATTATTGATTTTAGAAAGAAAAGGAGAGAGATAGAGAAAGACAGAGAGAGACATTGACTTGTTGTTCCACTAATGTATGCATTCATTGGCCAATTCTTATATGTTCCCTGACCGGGGATCAAACCTGCAACCTTGGTATATCAGGATGATGCTCTAACCAACTAAGCAACCCAGCCAGGGTCCCTCTTGGTTTCTTGACTCCACTCTAGCCTTGCTTTCCCTGATAGTCCTGAGATGGTCCAGCAGTTCCTAGGGCTACAGTTGTACTCATTCTTGTCCAGATAGCACTTATAGCAAAAGACCTGACTTGCTCTGTAATTGGACCATCTGAGGTCACATACCCTGACCCAATCCAATCAGAGGGCTGATGCAGATGGAACTCTCTGCCTTAAATCAATCAGGGTTGACCATTGGAGTTGGGGTGGGGTTGATCCCATCAATCTGGTCACTGAGAAATTTGGGGTACAGAGTAGAATCTGGGAAAGCAGAGATCAAATAACATGAAATTCCATTGTCTAAGCATTTTACACATATTCATTGACTGCTTAGAACAACCCAAGAAGTTGGGTTCTGATACCATCCCCCTCTTACAAATGAGGAGTCTGAGGCACAGGGAGCTTCTGTGGCCTGCACGGGGTGCAGGAGCCAGCAGCACACGCCTGTGCACTGTTGAGCACCCTCCAGATGAAATGACAGCTTTGGTAAGAGGACCCAGGCCTGGTGACCCTAATGAACCTTTCCTCTTGCTGAAAACCAAGTTTTAGGAGAGGCTGACGGGACAAGCTCTGACTGGGAAGAGGGGACGCTTGGCATTTTGAGGTCACTTCTCACATTCCCTGAGTCCCCTGCCCTATGCTTGTCTTTTCTTTCCACAGTGGGATGAATTCATGGAACTCGGCAATAGCATCACTGATTCCCAGCTGGACCAGATCATAGCGAGCCAGAAGGCCAATCAGTGTGCTGTGCTCATCTACACTTCTGGGACCACGGGCAACCCCAAAGGAGTGATGCTCAGCCATGACAACGTAAGTGCTGTCTCTGCCAACAGTCACCAGCTTGGTAGCATCCAGGAACCCTTCCTTCAGGGAGAATGGCCTTCAGGATGTTTTGCTTTTGACCCGCAGGGGCAGTTCGGCATTTAGGGGTCTAGCGCACAGCCTTTAACAAGCGGTGTACAGAGAGTCACGTGGACACTTACGAGGGGCAGCGGAGGGCAGGGGTTGAGACTGAGGACCCTGGAGCAGAGGTGGGCCCACGCCTGACTGTGATCTCGGGCAGGGCGCATAACCTCTCCAGCCTCAGTTCTTTGTCTGGGAAACGGATGTGATATATAACAGTCCCTGCCTCGTGGGCTGTTCTGAAGATGATATTAGTTAATATCTGCAAAGAGCTAGGAACTGTGTTTGGTAAGTATGTGAAAGAGCAGTGAATATGTCCCGTGTTTCGGAAGTAAGTACAAGTCGAGGTTTTGATTCCTCTTCCTGCGTGTTTCAGGGGAATACGTACGGACCTCTGGATGGCTGACGGTCATTTAGATGACTGTTTTGAAACAGGAGGACACGCATGCTAAAAGAGTCCATGTATAGAAAACCCCAGAAAGTGCAAACTTGTCCACAGGGACTAAAAGCAGATTGGGGGTTGCCTGGGGAGGGTCCCAGGGAGACACCACAGAGGGACATGGAAATTGGGGGGGGATGTTCATATTTTGATGATGGTGACAGTTTCACAGGTGCAGACATGTGTCAGCTTGTGTCAGCTTGCACACTTCGAATGTGTGCAGTCCGCTGTATGTCATTCACACCTCCATAAGCTGTTTTAAAAAAAGAACAAGACGGTAACCTCTCACTTATGAAGCACAGCCACTGACGCCCGGCACTGCTCCGAGTTTTACACTTAGTAAAGCCTCACAGCAACTCTACTGATTCTATCAGGCGGATACTATTTTTACACATGAGAAACTGAAGCCCAGAGAGGTTAAATTACTCGCCCCAGGTCACACAGCAAGCAACACAGAGGAGCCGGGATTTGTGCCCCAGCAAGCGGGCTCCACAGTCACATTTTTAACTGCACCGTGGATCGGTGTGGCTAACGTGAGGTGTCCAAAGATGCAATGTAAACACGAAAGAGGTAGTTGCAGAACAGTACGCAGAGCACAAAATGACTTTTGTTATAAACTGAAAAAGGCAGCAAGTGGTATGCACATGTGCTGAGTTTGAAAGCAGAAAACTATCGGGCAGCACACACACCCACCTAGCCACGGTCGTTCCCACTGTGAGTCAGAAAGGCCCCCTGGCCTTTGCACTGGCCATTCCCTCCACATATCAGAGAGCTACACACTCGCTTGCTCCTTTACCTCCTACCCATCCCTGTTCAAACATTACCTCCTCCATGAAGTCCTCCCTGGTTTCCATGCTTAAAATAGCAAACAATAAACCATTCCATTGATCCTCCATCTCCTCTGGCTGCTGTTTGTTGTTGTTGTTGTTGTTGTTGTTGTTTTAACACTGTCCTATTGTATAGTCATTGGTTTATCATGAACATCAGCTTCTTGAGGGTGGGGGTTGTCTGTCTTGCTCATTGCTGTGTCTCCAGTGCCTGACACATAGGAGGACTCAGTCCACTTTTGTGGAATGAATGAATGAATGAATGAATGGAAGGCATCTGATTAAACTCTCACCTGGCCCTGGCCAGCATTTATACTCCTAGTGGCTTCATTATCTGGTGAGATGTTTTGCACAAGCACAGACCCTGGAGCGAGGCTTCCTGGGTTTGAGTGCTGGCTCTCCCACTTCCTAGCAGTGTGGCCCAGGACAGTTTCCTTAACTCATCTGGACCTCAGTTTCCCTGTCTGGGTAACAGAGATGAGAGTGGTTTCTACTCTGAGAGCTGCCATGTAGGTTAAATTATTTCATGCACTGTGCTGTTAGCTACTGCTGCGTAACGAGTCATTCTAGAACTTAGTGACCTAAAACACCACAGTGTGACTTGTCTGGGTCTGGGAGCTGGGCGGGGCCTGCAGGGTGCTCCTCCTGCCCCACGCAGTGTCGGCTGGGGTCATTCAGCCGCGTTCAGCTGATGTCGGGCTGGGCAGAAAAGTCCAAGAAGGACTTCACTCACATGTCTCCTGTGGCCTGAACGCCCTCACAGCACGGTGGCTCAGGGTTGTTGAACTCCCTAGCTCGGCAGCCAGCTTCCCCAGGGCAAACACTGCCTGTTGCCACGACAGAAGCCGCAGTCTACCAAGGCTCAGTGTCAGAAGTGCCAGGGTCATTCTGCCTCTTCTGTTGGTCAGAGCGTCACAGAACCAGTCCTGGGAAAGGAAAGGAAAACAGACTCCAGCTTTGCATAAAAGGGAGGCGGAGAATTTGCTGCCATCTCTAATGCACCACACATAAACAAAATTCTCAGAGCCATGCCTGGCACACAGCGCGCCATGTCAGCATCAGCTATTGTCATTTTTAGAATCATCATCGTCATCCTCTCGATAGTAAGAAGTTAAGCTAGCCCTGTGCTCTCAGCACACACCAACAACTCGGAGTCTCTCTCACATACGGGGTGCTGACTATGTGCCCTGCTGAGATAAATACACGTTCATCTCTCACAAAAACCCCACGAGGTAAGTTGTGTCATTTAATGCCTTTCACAGATGGGGAAACTGAGGCTCAGAGAGGGGAAATGACTTGCTCAAGGTCACAGAACGAAGACGGTCTGAGCCAAGCTCTGAAGCCAGGAGTGTCCACACCACTGTACCTAGTGGCCTACACACGCCAAGCCTCTCCTCTCAGTGAAGGGGTGCGGGGTGCCGAGGGGCATAGGCTGTGAGTGACAGTGCTGACGGGACAGAAGTCAGACCCTTCTGTCCTGCGGCCCAGAGAGGGAAGTGGGACCAGCCTTGAGGTCCTCCTACAGGCCAAGAGCTCTGAATACATTACTGCACTCAAGCCCTTCTATCTTCTCTTTCACTCGTTCATTCAACCAAAATGTGCTGAACATGGGCTGTGTGCTGGGAATACACCACTGAACAAATGGAGCCAACTGTGGCCCCAGAAAGACAGAGAGGGAATGAACACATAAAGCCACTTGTTCTCCAAAGATGACAGCCAGATGGCCAACACGCACACGGAAGGATGCTCAGCATCACTGATCATCAGGAAGATGCAAATGAAAACCACGAAGTGGCACCACCTCCCCCTTCAGAATGGCCGTCAGTAAATCAACCAATCAAGAGCAAGTGCTGGCAAGGATGTGAGGAAAACGCAGCCCTCGTGCACCGTTGGTGGGATCATATATTGGTTCAGCCACTATGGGAAACAGGATGGAGGCTCCTCAAAAAAGTTAAAAATAGAGCTGTCATATGACCCAGCAATTCCACTTCTGGGTATTTACCCAAAGAAACCAAAACACAAATTCTAAGATAAATGCACCCCTACGTTCGCTGCAGCACTATTTACAACAGCCAGGATATGGAAGCAACCTAAGTGTCCATCAGTAGACAATGGATAAAGAAGATGGGGTATATGTTTACTTATATGTGTAATGGAATGTTACCCTGCCATGAAAAATAATGTGATCTTGCCATTTGTGACAACACGGGTGGACCTAGAGGGCATTATGCTGAGTGAAATAAGTCAGACAGAGACCAATGGCCTCACTTACATGTGGACTCGAAGAACAAACGACGTGAACAAAACAGAAACAGACCCGTAGAGAGGACAAGCTGACAAAGGAGCGAGGGGTGTAGGGATGGGAATAAAGAAGACAATTCAAATAAAATAAAATAAAATAAAATAAAATAAAATAAAATAAAATAAAATAAAATAAAATAAAACCAGTCAGGTAATGGTGGGTGGTCTGCAGAGAGGCAGGCAATGGAAACTTCGGTTTGGGTAGTGGGAGACCCTCTCCGCATTGACGACATTTAAGTGGAAACTTGACGTGTGAGAAGGAATCAGTTGTGGGGACAGCTGGACAGACAGCAGTCCAGGCAGAGGGGACGGCCAGTGCAAAGGTCCTGAGGCCAGACCCTGTCTGATGTGTTGGAGAACAGTGCAGAGGCCCATGCTGCTGGGTTAATGAAATAACTGCTTACCAGAGATTTACGACAGCAGTGAGAAATACAGATCGCCAAATTATAGGTACGCTAAAACTTTCCATCAAGGCATGCATCGGAGAAAAACATTAATATGCTTATTGTTGGGTATTTATGGGACGGGGTTCTGGGTGGCCTCTTTGTTCATTGGACAACATTGGTCTCAGAATTTTGCACTGGGCGGGAGACACCTCTGGGCCCATTTTACAGATGAGGAAATAGAGGCTGCAAGAGATTGTAAGCAAATAGCTCAGCGTCACTCAGGGAAGCAAATGGCGGAGTCAGGATCTGATTCAGGGACACTTACCGCGTACTTTGGATTTCTAACTTTCTGGATGGATGGTCTGACCGTAGGATCTGCTGTTGGACCCAAAGCTGTCTCTGAGTGTCACAGCCCTTTCCAGCCCCAGGCAAGTTAGTTACCTCTCTGTGCTTCCGTGCTCTGCTTTGTAAAGTAGGGACGACCTAGCTGCCGACCCCTGCATGTTATGATGAGCATTCAAGAACTGAAAGTTTGTAAAGGACAAGGGTAGTGCCCACCACATGGTCGAGGCTTTGTAAGTGTCTGTTGAAGAAGTGCACTTACGTGGCCCTCCGGCTGGGACAAGGCACCCTGGACTGTAAGTCCCACTTGTGTTCCAGATCACGTGGTTGGCCGGGATGGTGGCGAAGGACTGCAGCCTGTTTTGCGCCCCAGAAAAGCAGGAGGTGGTGCTTAGCTATCTTCCCCTCAGCCACATTGCAGCTCAGATGATGGACGTCTGGGTGCCCATGAAGATTGGGGCTTTCACCTACTTTGCTCAACCGGACGCTCTCAAGGTAAGGCTGGGGGCAGCCTGGGCGTGTGGGTGGTTTCAGGAAGCCCCAGGTCCAGGGCTTCCTTCTTGTCCTCGTCTCACACTTCACTTAGCAGCATCGGAAACAGCCACATTCTTGTACTTCTTATCTTTACCCAAGTCAGGGCGTCCGTGTAGATTGCACACTGACCAACCCAAGACTAAGATGTGAATGATACTGAGGGCAGAATGTGTGTGTAGGGTTTTTTTTAGAGTCAGTATTCCCAGCTCCCCAAAACTCCCCAAACCAAACACGTCTCAAGACCCTTAACTTACCTGCAAAGTCCCTTTTGCTGTGAAAGGTAACATTCACAGGGTCGGGGTTGGGACGCGAACATCTTTGGGAGTGTCGTGATTCTGCCTTCCACACTCTACCAAACAGGCTGTCTGAGGGCCTTTGTACTTCCTTCTAGAAGGTTCATTCTCCTGTTCTTTGAATGGCTGATGACTCCTTGTCATTTTGTTCTCTGCTTAAATTTCTTCCTGGCCCCTCCCACCTGCCCCAAGCTCAGTGTCTAAGGTGTAGCAGCCACCGTCCTTACTCAATACTGTTCAGCCAATACTTTCGTTTTTTGGCTGAATGCAAAATGTGTATGCACACATTCACCTCCAGGACCTGGGAAGGTCCCTCCTTCCCACCGCCCTATCAACCTCGTAATATTGTCAAAAAACTTTAAGATAATCAACCTGAAGGGTAAGAAACGTGTTTGTCACAGTGTAAGGAATTGCCAGACTTTTCCAAAGTGAGGCACCATTTTATATTCCTGCCAGAAGTGTGAGTGTTCCACTGTCTCCTCCTCCTCACTGACACGCCAAGGTCGCTGTCGTCACCATCACTGCCGACCTGGTGGGTGTGAAGTGGCATCCCGTCACTCGAATTGCCGTTTCCCCGGTGACTCATGGTGGTGAGCAAGTTCTCAGGTGCTTGCTGACTGTTCGTGTATCTTCTCTGGAAAAATGTCCGTTCAAATCTTTGTCCATTGAAAAATGTGGTTGTATATCTTCTTATTGGTGAGTTTTAAGGGTTCTTCATACGTTCTGGATATAAATTCTTTCTTAAATATATGCTTTGCAAGTACTTTCTCCCAGATCTGTGGCTTGTCTTTTTGCTTTGGCTCTGAGGTCCAATTTCTTTTTCTTTTTCATACTTTTGGTGCTGTATATGAGAAATCACTGTCCATGCCAAAGGCACAGGTATTTTCTTTTATGAGTTCTTCTAGAAGCCTTTTGGTTTCAGGTCTTACATTTAGCTCAGTGATCCGCTTTGAGTTTATTTTTCTGCTTGGTGAAAAGTAAGGCTCTAGGCTAAGTTCTTATTTTCATTTTTACTTTTTTTTGGGGGGGATGTGAATATCCTTTACACCTTTCAATTACCTCAGCACTGTGATTGCCAATCAATCACAAATGTAAAGATCCATCTCTGGGTTTTCTATTCTGTCCCATTGGTCTATACATCTATTCTTACACCAAAACCACACTAACTTGTTTTTTCTGGCTTTATGGTAGGATGACTGCTTTGTCCTATTTGCCCCAGACTTTACTGGTTACATAATTTTAAATTCCACATTCCAGGAACTGCTTTAGTTCTGGGCAAACCAGGATGGTTCATGACCCTATTTAATAATAAATTTCAAAATCAGATAGTAAGTCTTTTGATTTTGTTCTTTTCTGAAATTGCTTTGGCTATTCTAGGTCCTCCACATTCCCGTACCAATTTTAAGATCAGCTTGTCAATTTGTATGAACAAGCCTGCCTGGATTTTGATAAGGATTGCGTTGAACCTATAGATCAGTTTGGGGGGACTTCTGCACCCTTCAAAATGGTTGCATAATATTCCATTGCATGCTTGGGCAACAGACTTTTTACCAGCCTGCCACTCTCCACTCTAGAGGGAGAAAATCTGATTAGTTACTGACCAGCCAACGGGTTGGCTTGCTCAGCCTGGTCCAATCAGCCAAGAGAAGGTTTTCCTGGGCTGAGCTAAGTAGCTGGGCAGAGATGGACACCTGGGGTCCATGCAAGTTTCGGGCGTGGCTAACTGAGCTCTGTCCCATGCAGGGCACCTTGGTCAACACTCTGCAGGAGGTAAAGCCTACTGCCTTCATGGGGGTGCCCCGAATCTGGGAGAAGATGCAGGAGAAGATAAAGGAAAGTGGTACCAAGTCCTCAAACTTGAAGAAGAAGGTGTTTTCATGGGCAAGAACGGTTGGCTTAAAGATCAATACAAAAAGGATGTTGGGTTTGGGGTAGGTGGAGCGCCCACTCAGTCAGGTGGGGAGGGAGGTGGGTGCGGGGCTCAGCTTTCTCCAGCTGGAACCCATCAGTCATTTTGGACCCATAGCTAAAGAGCTGTCCTTGGCATTGTTCACAGGACACACGACACACCCGTGAGCTACCGCATGGCAAAGGCACTCGTGTTCAGCAAAATCAGGAACACCCTTGGCCTTGATCACTGCCACTCTTTTATCAGCGGGGCTGCACCCCTCAACCCCGAGACCTCTAAGTTCTTTCTAAGCCTGGATATACCTATAGGCGAGATGTACGGTATGAGCGAAAGCACAGGACCTCACACCGTGTCCAATGGGGATAACTACAGGCTTCTAAGGTAATAGCCTCCCAGGCAGACCCCAGTCCTCCTACCACACAGGGGTCAGGGAAGGGAGCTGGGAGGGCGACGGGCTCTGCGCTAAGATGAACTCTGACTTGTCTTCAGAACGAGCCCTGTTCCCAAGCCCCAAATCTTCATGACCATGGGAAGCCCGTTTGTCAGAGGGTCCTCTGACATGGGGAAAGGTGCTCAGAACATTCCATGGTCTCCCCCCGACTGCCACTGCTGAGTTCTGCCTCCAGACAGACCACCCCGGGTTCGTACAAGAGTACGGGGACCTCAGGACCCCTCATCTCCAGGACGTGCCATCTCAAACACTTCCGCCGCCCCCTCTGGCTTTCTCCCGAGCTCAGCCCGCCCTGCGCTGAGGACGGCACCCAGTAATACTGAAGCAGTGAGAACACCGAGGGCGCAGCGCACCCCCGGCCTGACAGCCTGACAGCCACGTTCCTTCACAGAGCCTTCTGGCTGTCTCTCTTCCTTCCCCGTTGCAAGTCCAGCTTGCGTCTCACACTTAGCCAGGGGCCAACTGCCTTTGCACTTAGCAAAAACTAAGTTCAGTCTTCCTAATCTGGCAAAATCATCTCTTGCCTTTTACTTTGCCTTGCAGGGGAGATTTGCACCTCAATATCTCCCCCTCTGCACTCCACAATCCTATCTGAGGTCTGTTTTCTACAGAACCCAAATGTCTACTAGAGTTTTTCCAAAACTAAAGGGTGGTCCTCCCCTGAAGAGGAATGACACAGTCCCAACCCTGGAGGAAAGGTACAAACTCCAGCCTCTATCTTTAACTATTTTCTTGCAATGGGGAATACATGCACACACACACACACACACGCAAAGGCAGAAGGCATGAAATGACAGCGTGAAATGTTCCTTCCCTCCCTCCTCCTCCCACTCACCCTGGATGAGTTCGAGGGGGCTGCCGTAACAAAGTTCCCCACACTTAAACCACCGAAATCGATTTCCTCACAAGCCGGAGATTGGAAGTCCAGGCTCACAGTGTCAGCAGGGCTGGGCCTTTGGGAAGCCTGTGAGGGAACACCTGTTCCACTGCCTCCCCCAGCCTCTGGGAGTCACCGGCAGCCGGCAGCATCCTTGGCTTGTAGAAGCGCCACCCTTGTCTCTGCCTCATTTTCACGTGGCACCCCCCAATGTGCCTGTCTGTGTCCAAATTTCCCCTTTTACAGTAAAGGCACCAGTCAGACTGGGTTTGGGGCCGTGCCCCTCCAGGATGACCGCATCTCAATTCAACCAATTACATCTACAAAGATCCTATTTCCAAATAAGCTCACATTCTGAGCTACCACGAGTTAGGATGCAAAATATGAACGGGGAGACACAATTCAACCTGCAATACCCTCCCGGAGGTGAAACAACCACATTGTATTCTTTTAAACTAGCCCCGCATGCAGGTGCACCAGCATATCTCCTGTTAGCCCAGACAGAAGTGTTCCCCATGCAAAAATGGACACAAGACCCCCCCCCTTCTGCTATGAGTTCGGGAACCAAAAAACCCCAGATGACGTGATATCTCTCACTACCTGGATTCGTAACACAAACTTCCACTCAGTCTTGACTCACACCATCGAAGCTCAGGAACCAAACAATTCTGGTTGGTAAGGGATTCTTATGGAGAATGTTGCCTACCAATGCAGACAGCCGCCTCATTTTTAACAACTGCGTAGTAGTCCACTGGGCAGATACACCACAATTTATTTAATTGGTCCCCCCTTTTTTTTTTTTGGTGGATATTTAGGGCTTTTTAGTTGTCCATTATTTGTCACCATAAACAATGCCAAAGCGATTGCTTTGTATATACACCGTATTTTTGCTAAACCATTGGAGGAAAATGGAATATCCCTTCACAACTTTCATTGACACTCCTTTTATTATAAATGAAGTTGAAAAGAATCTGTTCACACATTTGAAAGCCCTTTGTACTTCCTTTCCTCTGAATTATCTGTCCATACCATCTGCCCCTTCTTAAAACTAGATTGCCAGTCCCTTTACTATTGGTTCATTGGCGCTCTATATACTGGGAAAATCAGCCCTTTGTGTTTTCATACGAGTGGCAAATATTTTACCCTTAGGTTTATCATTGGTATTTTGTTTTAGTTAAGGTGTTTTTTTGCTGTGCAGAATTTTTAAAATCTTTACATGGTTAAATTTATCACTCTTTTTATGGCTTCTGTGTTTTTCCACATTCTTAGAAAGACCTCAGTGGGGAAGTCATAAGGAGGCTCTTACTAAATTCTGAGCTGCTTGGGTGTGCCCCTCTCCTTTGCTAACTAAGGAAATCCCTACAATCAGCCCTAAAACCATCGGCCCTTCTCCTAGTGAAAGAGCTCTCAGTATAGCTGTGGTACTTCCTTTTCTGCATTCTAATAATAAAACCGCCCTTTCAAATGTTATCTGCAGGAAGAGAAGTCTTATAAGAATCCAGATTTCAGGTGGTGCTATTCCATCTAATGGAAGGAACTTGAACCTCTGAAGAGATTCTGGTTGGTTGTCCTGGTCCTTGCGTGCAGGCCTATACATCTGTCTTCTAAAAGATGAGGCCGTTTCGTTGCTATTCTTGGGCCAGGAGCACTCTGTCCTCCTCCCATTTGTGTGGAGGTTAAAACCTACGACTCTGCTCTGCGTCCCAGTTCACCAAGTGTTTGGGAATTTGACTCCCTGGATTGAACACTCCCTCTCCCGTAGTTGGGCAAACGCCACCTTACACCCCTCAGGTCCTGGAGAGGGTGAAAGAAGCAGATCCGGCCCCGGGCCTGCTGGGCAGAGTGTTAGGAACCTGGGCTACAGACTGAGGCGGACCTGTGTGGGGGACCTCATCTGTCTGAGACTTGGTTCCCCCCTCCCATTCACTGGCAGCTGCGGCAAAATCATAAGTGGGTGTAAAAACATGCTGTACCAGCAGACCGACGACGGCACTGGGGAGGTCTGCATCTGGGGTCGGCACGTCTTCATGGGCTACCTGGAAAGTCAGGACGAGACCATGGAAGTCATCGACGAGGAAGGCTGGCTACACACAGGCGACCTGGGCCGCATGGACAACCAGGGTTTCCTCTACATCACTGGCCACATCAAAGGTATGGAGAACGGGCTCTGCAGGGCTCTCCCGCAAGCAGGTCCACCTGAACAGTTAGGGGCCTGGCGCAGCGGCACAACACAGGCCCACAGCTCCCACCTCCCATGAGGGCATCGCAGGTACATACAGGGTCGCCTTGTTCTGCACGCCCCGGCTTTGTCCTTGTGCACCACATTGGGCCCTCGGCAGGATGGACCTGGGCAAGATGCCCACCCCCACCCTGAAACCTGTTTCCTGCCCTATAGTTTGAGAACAATGATAATAATCTACAGTCATAACGATTAAATGAGGATTGAATGACATGATGTTGAACAGGGATTGGCCAGCTTTTCCTGTAAAGGGTCCAACCGTAAATATTTTTGGATTTGCGGGGCATATGGTCTCTGCTGCAGTCACACAACTTGGCAGAAGTGTGGCGCAGAAGCAGCCACAGACAACACGTAGACGAATGGATTGGCTGTGTGCCAGTATGAATGTCATATAATTTTCACGTGACATAAACATTATCCTTCTTTGGATTTCCTTCCAGCCATTTAGAAACGTAAAAGTCATTTTTGGCTCATGGCCATACAAAAGCAGGCGGGAGGCTGGATTCAGTTCTCAGGCTGTAGTTCACCACCTCTGATGTAGACAGGGCATTTGGCACTGAGCCTGACGCAGGGAGTAACTACTCAATAAGTGGACTGTGTTAGCATTATTTCCATGGTGAGCAACAGAAAATCCTTCTTAAGCAGCTTTTAGTGAAAAAAGGAAAACCTGTTTCAAAAACTGAAAAATCCAAACTTGCTTCAGGCATGGCTGGATCCAGGTGCCAAAACAATGGCACAAGGAATCTCTTTATCCTTTCTTACTGAGCTATCTTCTGTGTTGGGGCCATTCTTGAAGAGGCTTTTTCCTATTTGCTTTCAGGAGGGCTGCCAACAGTCTAGGCTTACCCTAACCTCCAAGGGATAAGGGTCTGTTATCTCCAGCAGTTTCAGCAACAGTTTAGTCCTGACTCTCACTGGGTACCGTCTCAGAATGAATTACCGCACAGGATGGGACACACTGATGGGTCAGACCTAGTCACGTGCTCACCCTGAGGTTCACCTGCCAAAACCGCACAAAGATGGAGAGTAGTTCCCTAAGGGAACTTCAGGGGGCATTTACCCCAAGGAGGAGTCACTGGGCAGACAGTACCACAGATGTCCCTTACGTGATGATGTTATCACCAATGCTGTAACGACATCAGTAAAGGTGACTGTGAGACCCTGAAATGAGGTGGAGAGAACTCGGGTGGGTGGGACAGGAAACGGCCAGCATCCTAGGATGAAAGAACAAGTGAAGGATGTGTCTGGGGCAGGAAGAGGAGTTCTTGGGGAATTTCAGAGGCGCAGGGGAGAAAGTGACACAGTATTTTTAGACATGCCAAAATTAGGGATGTGACACAAAACCCCTGGATAAGACTGGATTTAGGTTATTTTGGGGTTGCCAAGTGATGGGAAAGTCAGGAGACAGAGAGACGGAGTTGGCCAGAAGCATCTCACCATCTTCCAAACCAGACCTATCAGAGGGCCTGGGCCAGGGTCTGGGGGACTGAGAAATAGCTGGTGAATCAGTAAGTCGCTGTCCCAGTGGGATGCACAGGATTTGGACGCTTCATAAGAATTTGGAGAAAATCAGGAAGGGGGGCCTGCAGCCTGGAGAAGGACATGGTGGGAGTCCCAGCCAAGGGCAGCATTCCTCCTCTGCATCTGGGTTTTCTAGGTGACTGGCTGTCCATGCCAACACCTGTCCCCTCAGATCCTCAAGTGGGTGGGGGCTTCATACTGTTGTGGTTGGACCTACATGGAACCTTGTGTTGTTCCAGAAATCCTCATCATGGCTGGCGGCGAGAATGTGCCCCCTGTTCCCATCGAGAACATGGTTAAAGAAAAGATTCCCATCATCAGTAATGCCCTGCTCGTGGGGGATAAGGCCAAGTTTCTAAGCATGCTGCTGACACTGAAGGTAATGTGGGCAGCCTGCAGGGTCTGCCCCAGGGTCCAGAGAGCATGCCTCTGTGGGTTCTAGATCACCTTCTTGGACCTGAGGGCTGGCTGGGGAGTGTGTGTAGGGGTTGGGTGTGATGACAGATGTGTCCTGGGGCAGTGTGAGGAGGACAGCACAAGTGGAGAGCTGCTGGACAAACTGAGCTCGGAGGCCATCGACTTCTGCCAGAGCCTGGGCAGCCAAGCGTCCACGGTGAGTGAGATCGTGAAGCTGCAAGACCCCTTGGTCTACGAGGCCATCCAGAAAGGCATAGATGCTGTGAACCAGAAAGCCACCTCCAACGTGCAGAAGATTCAGAAGTGGGCCCTCTTGGAGAAAGACTTTTCTACGAAAGGCGGAGAGCTGGGTGAGTGGCCTGGAGAGCTGGTGGTCTTGGTACTTGAGGGCTGGTTCCCGGCTAGTGTCCAAGGCCATATGGGCTCTGAGACATGCCCTATTCTAGGGGTTAAAGGGTCTGTGGGACCAGCTGGGGACAGAAAGAGATGCTGCCACTTCCGAGTGGTGCCCAGCTGCCTGCGACCACACGCGCACGCACACAGAGTCCCCTCTCCCCAGGGCAGCCACATCCCACACTCTGGGAATAACAGCCCGGTTCCTCACTACAGCTCTGAGAGAGCTGTCTCCTGACCTCTCCTTGTCACTGACTCCACCCCAGTGATGGCAGAGGCCGTGCACCCAGGAAGGGGGTCACCAGCTAGCCCCAGCCACGCAACCCTCTTGTCTGGTTCTGCACGGGGCACGTGGACTTCTGTTTTATCTCCACAACTGAACTGGTTTCTCCTTTCTTGACAGGTCCAACAAAAAAGTTGAGGAGATATTTCATCATCCAGAAATACAAAAAGCAAATAGAAAACTTCTACCGCTGACTTGATTGGCGGAGCAGCTCTTGGCCGTCCTGAGGGTGAGACTGGCTTCCCCTGGCTGCGTCTCTAGCAAGCGCACAAGCAGCCTCCCTCTGTGTGCAGGCGGGCTCTGTGAGCAGCTCTGCCAAGGACACGTGTACACACACATGTGCAGTGGGTTCTGGGTAGTGTCTGGCCTCAACTCAAGCTCTCTCTGCCAAGGTCACAGAAGGGCACGGTGAACCCCTTCACGGTCGGCCACCAGCGCTGTTAGTTGCTCTTCAGGCCTTTCCCACTTGTCTCAAAGATGGAGCAGAGCCACCCTCTCATCCCGTATTAGAGTTTTCTGTTGAACACCCAAATGTCTCATGGTGGCTCATCTGGAGAAGGCCTTTG
This sequence comes from Anoura caudifer, assembly GCA_004027475.1. Classification (NCBI taxonomy): domain Eukaryota; kingdom Metazoa; phylum Chordata; class Mammalia; order Chiroptera; family Phyllostomidae; genus Anoura; species Anoura caudifer. The sequence continues at coordinate 24,895 of PVKU01009243.1, forward strand.
CCGGAAACTTTGGTGGGGGGAGTACTGCTTGTCAGGGACCCAAGGAGTCAGGGTGTTGGCCCATCACAGATGGTAAAGGATGGAGACGTGAACTTCCCCTGCCCACTCCTTTTCCCATCCTTTCCCTCAAGTCTTGTCCAGAGGAGCCCCCATGACACCACGGGTCTCTAGACGCGCGGCGCGGGCAGAGTAGAACGCACGGTCGGCGGTCCTAGGGGCTACCTGTAGCCCTTCCGAGGCCAACTCACTCTCTTCTGATGTTCCAGCCCACACGCCTGTGTTTTCCCATCAGGGCTGCTCTGACAAAGCACCACAGATGGGTCAGAGCCCGTCCGCAAGGATGGGGGTGGGTCTCCATGCCTGTGCTGCCCGGCGCAGCAGCCACTGGCCCCGGCACGGCGCATGCGTGCGGAGTGTGCAGCGAGACACGCTGGGTTCAAAGGCCCGGCACTAGACAGAGAGTGTAACAAATCCCGTTAATATTTTAAAACATTCATTACATGTTGGAATGATAATATTTTGGATATGTTGGGCTTCATAAAATATATCACTTAAATCGATTTCACCAGTCCTCTTTTTATGGCTATTAGAACATTTTCAAGTATGTAGGTGGTTCACATAATATTCTTCTTGGACAGTGATGCTCTAAAGTTCATTGCAGAGGAATTCAAAGTTTTCAAATTTATACATGGGCCCATTCACTCACGAATGTTTTCATCTTACCGTAACTGTGGGGCCTCGCAGAACGAACGCAGTTTTCAAGGGCCCCCGTGTGGTAACTAGTATTTCTCCTCTCTCCAGCTTCCAACAGGAAGGCTCGTCCCACACACAATGTGCTGCTCTGGGTAGGACTCTCTCCTGTTTTTAAGAAGCCAGATTCTATGTGTGTCCGTCTCTCCTTGAAGAGGGACCCCCATGGGGACCTGCCATGCCTTCGAAGTGACTGGATCTTCATAGCTGGAAGATCAGAATTCTGATGAACCTTCAAGGCATGGTCCCCTTCTAAGGGAAGCTTATGGGGAGGTCTATGAGGAACTGCATGTTTTAGAAAAAAGACTTGACTTTGTGGGTTCCAGCTGGGTTTGTTTTTTTTTTTTTTTTTCCTCCACAGAGGACTGACCGAGACATCAGAGAGAAAAGCATTCACAAGTTTGAAGATCTGGGCCCCTAAGCTGACTCACTTTCCAGGAAGCAGCTGGGGAGCCCTTCCAGTCAGTTCTGATAATAAAGCACATCAGCATCTCGTGTCCAGACACACACATCTTGCCCTTGGTTGAGCAGCTCAGACTCTGAAATCAGTTCTGGGTTCAAATTCTGGCTAGCTGTGAGTTGGAGTTTCTGAGTCATGGGGGCACTTTTATCTGTAAGATCAGACCCCCACCTCACGGGGCGGCTGTGAGGGTCACTGAGATGTCAGATGGAGCGCATCGTCTGACACCTGACACATGTTAATGACGATCATCAAAACACTCAACGGGTCTTGGTTAATAGCCATGATTTTTTGTCATTTAGGTAGAGATCAGTTAACTTCATTAACAGCTATAATTCTGGATGAATCCATCTTTTGGGATAAGGTCCAAAATAATGGCAACTTAAAGATAGAAGTGTATTCCTTTCTCATCCAGCAGTCTACCATGGCACCCCCAAACACCGGAATGAGCTCCTAGAGGGCGGGCCCCCTGTAGTGCGAGCGTTTTCTGCTGGGTGAGTGTTCTAGGAGCCCATCTGTATCGGCCCACCAGCTGGTGGTGGTGTGAGAGGCTGCGTTCGGCATCAGTGAGTGTCTTTTTTGAAGGCTCTTTCGACAGGTTTGCCCACTTCATGATGGGGGATTTAAGAGCGCACCTGCCCATGCTGTGGTGAGCATTCAGCAGTTTTTGACTAAAAATGCCCCACACTCCCTATTCACTCAGTGTAACTTTTTTTTTTGTTTGTTTCCTGGGATGAAAAAAGTCCTCAGAGGGAAACATGGCCTTTTGCTGATGTGGAAGAGGTGAAACAAAAAATGGCAGAAGCACTAAAATGCATCAAAATGGATGAGTTCAAAAACGGTTTTGAGCAGTAGAAAAAAGTCTTGATAGGTGTATTGCATCGAATGGATAGCACTTTGAAGGTGACTGAAGTTTAAACATGTGAGAATAAATATACTTTTCTGTAAGTAAATTCCAGGTGTTTGGGGTTCCCCCTCATATGTGCAGGCAGACCAAAGTTGATGTCGCATATCCATGGCCTTAGTCCCTGAAAAAATATTCGTGGGGGCACAAGGGAGGGGACATCTCTCAGGCTAGAGAAGAACAGCCCAACAGGACAGAAGAAAGAAAACTCCCAGTGTCCCTTAAAGTCCCAGATACCCAGAGGCAGCCCAGAGCCCTTTTCTTTTTAAAATATAAAATCGTAAGTGGATCAGAAATACAGTAAGCCAGCGTTGGCTGGTGTGGCTCAGTTGGGTGGAGCGTTGTCCTGTACACTGAAAGGTCTCGAGTTTGACTCCCAGTTTGATACATGCTTAGGCTGTATCCCCGTTTGGGGTGGGCAACTGATTGATGTTTCTCTGTCTCTCCCCTTTCTTCTCTAAAATTAATAAAGTGTATCCTAAAGCTTTTTAAAAAGTATAAGGAACCAAATCTTAAAAATGAGAAATATATTAAGCCATTCTCCTTGCAAAAAAATTTAATGCAATGTAGATAAAGCATAAGTCATATTTGAGGGCCCTCCTCATCTGTCTGGCAGGTTTTCATTTTTTTTTTAAAGATTTTATGTATTTATCTTTAGAGGGGAAGGGAAGGAGAGAGGGAGAGAAATATCAATGTATGGTTGCCTTTCGTGCATCCCGTGCTGGGAACTGTTCTGCAACCCAGGCATGTGCCCTGACTGGGAATCGAACTGCGATCCTTTGGTTCGAAGGCCCACACTCGATCCACTGAGCTACCCCAGCCAGGGCTAGGTTTTCATTTTTTAATATGTAAGTTCAGTCAATCCTCTTATTTGCCAATTCCATATTTGCAAGCTCTCCCAATAGCTAAAATGTATTTGAAACCCTGAAATCAAAGCTGCTGGTGCTTTTGTGGCCATTTGTGGGTACGTGCAGAGTGGCGAACAATTTGAACTGCCTGACACACACGTTCCCAGCTAAAGTTAAGTAAGTAACACTCTGCCTCTTCCTTCAGCTCCCACTGTAAATGCATGTCCTTTGGGGGCCCTGTTTGGTGCTTTTTATTTTTGCATTTTTGTTGGTGATTTTGCCGTTGAATATGGCCCCTGAGTATGAGAAGGCTGTGATGTGCCTTATGGAAAAAATGTGTGTGTGAGATAATCTTCCCTCAGGCATGAGTCACAGTGCTCTCGGCCATGAATTTGATGGTAATGAGCTAACAATGTGTATTAAATAAGGTGTCCTTGAGCAGAAATGTGTAATACAAGGCTATGTACTGATCAGCTGATAAAAATGAGACCAGAGGCTGCCAGAAGCCTAACCCTGTATTTCTCCTAAGAGCAATAGTTCAGATTTGCTAGTCCAGTGTTCACTGCAACTTGGCAGAACATTGCTGGCTGCAGAGAGTCAGGGGTCACTACAGGAAAACGTGTGCACACATTCATTTTATCAAATCCTCCCCCAAGGACATGTTTACTGATTTTAGATAGAGCGGAAAGGGTAGGGTGGGGAGTGAGTGAGAAACATTGATCAGTTGCCTCCTGAATGCACCCTGACCAAGGACTGAACCCGCAACCTATATATGTGCCCTGACTAGGGATTGAACCTGCAGACTTTTGGTGTTTGGGATGGCGCTTCAATTCACTAAGCCTTTTGGCCAGGGCGAGAATTGTTTTTTACATATAAAAATGTATAAAAGAGATATCCTCCCTTCCAGGCAGGGGGAAGTTAGCACAGTGGTTGGGGACAGAGGGTGGGAGCAGGGTGGGCAGCTGCAGGGACAGGCGGGCAGCAAGCTCGGAGGCCAAAGTTAGGAGCCGTGAGGGGAACACGAAGTGCCGGGTTGAGAGGTGCAGTGTGGTTGAGGGACTGGGTACACTGAGCAGGTACGTAAACATACTGAAGAAAGTAGAAGCTGAGTTTCTCACTGCCAGAGGAGAAATTTAAGAGAATTAGATTTGAATTGGAGGTACTAGTACAAATTCTTAGTTTTATAATACAGATACAGAAATGTAGACGTGTCTATATACTTCTTCCTTTTCAATTTGGATGTCTTTTATTTCTTATTTGATGGCTGTGGCGCAATATAACTTAATATGCCCTCAGAGACGAGAAAATCAACTTTTTCAAGTTAAAAAAAAAAAAAATGAGTTTGGCACTGGAGGGCTTTGGAGCTCACAGGTCCCGGACTGCTGTGAAGAAGTAACACGGGGCCAGGTACGGGGCCCTCTTCGGCTCATTTACAGGAGAAAAGCATGGCCTGAGTCTGCTCCTCAGAAAACAGCAGATGAAGCCAAGTTGAGGGTCATCCTATAAGACCTGCGCTCCTTAAGACTGCTGGGAATGAAAGTCAGAGAACGAGAGGAGAACTGTTTCCGATTGAAGGAGTCTGTGGAGACACGTGATCCTAGACTGGACCCCGGGACAAAGAAGGTGTCGCTGGATCGCTGGATCAGCTGGGGAAACAGGAACGGGAGGTGAGGCCTGGATGGTCAGGCTGCAACGCTGACTTCCGGATTTGGAGAGTTCGATGCCAGCTGCGCAGGACACTGACACTCTGGTGCTGTGGGAGTGGATTACTCCCGGAGAAAGACTAATGACAATCTGAGGGATGGGAGGATGATGATGGAAGAAATGCTGGTAAATGTTAAATTGGTGGATTTGCATAAAAGGAGACTTCTCTGTACTGTCTTGGAAACTTTTCTGTAACCCTGAAATTTAATATTTCAAAATAAATTATTTAAAAGATACACTGGAACACCTGTCCTTGGTTTTGCTCCCACCTGAAAAAAAATAAGCTACTGACACCTTCCTCTGTAAGAACAAGTTCCACCATCTCATTCCTTCCACTGCCCAGCACTCCAGAGTGTGAACTTGCAGGGCACTCATGCGCTCCCCCATCACTGCACATTTTGTTGCTTCCACTTGTTCACTGAGAAACGCCTAAGAAATGCTACAGTGGGTGCCCTTGTATATGGTGCCCTGTGCACAGGGCACATCTGTTCAGGTTGCTTCTTTGCTACACCAGATATTGTTCTGACATTTCAATTCTGGTCACCAAGGCCGGCATGGAGTTCAGGCAGTTAACTAAACTTAAACTCCCAGGCGCTTGCGCCAGTGTAATGAGTGCACGTGCAGTCTCAGCACACCTGTCTTGACAAATTCAGGCTGATTTCATGTCGTTTCCCCCTCCCTGGTGTTGCGCCCTTAGAGTCCAATCCCATACATGGTCCCCAGGGATTTTGTCCCACATAAATTAGCCAAATCTTGTAAGTCATTTGCAAGTCTTCATCTCCAAGGTCTGACTTTGTAATTGGCCTCCTGGAGCACTCCGATGTTTGACTCCATTTAAAGTGCGGAGGCAAGGAGGTGTACGGGCCTGTTTGCATTAGACAGCAGGAATGGCGGGCAAGGGAGGCTGAGCGGAGCTGGAAGTCGACCAAGTTATCTAAATTCTCCCACATTACACCATTACAATTCTCAGGGTACCTCTTTCTTCAAATAATACTCTGATTTTCACACAAGATCTGACAAGGCTGTGAATTTACTACACATTATGTAATTCAGCAACCTGTAGCTGGGAAGCAGCAAGAGGTCATGGAAGGCATCCACAGAAACTGATTCTCTGAGCATGATTTGAAGTGAGAATTTGAACTCAGAGCCTATTACTGTTATTTTTTAATCCTCACCCAAGAACATATTTATTGATGTTTGGAGAGAGAGGAAGGGGAAGGGAGGGAGGGTGGGGGTGGGGGGAAGAGACAGAGACAGAGAGAGAGAGAGAGAATGGAACATTGATGTGACTGGTTGTCTCCCATATGTGCCAACTGGGAATTGAACCTGCAACCTAGGTATGTACCCTGACTGGGGATTGAACCTGCAATCCTCTGGTGTATGGGACAATGCTCCAACTGAGCCACCCAGCCAAGGTAGAGAGAGAGGAAGGGGGAGGGAGGGAGGGAGGGAGGGAAGAGAGACAATACAATACCATCATTTTTTAAGTTCCCCCATGTTGTCATAAACAGCCCGCCCACTCAAAGTCCTTGTGACTCCGCCGTCTCCCGAAGGGGTCTACTCTTCCTCATGCCACCAGATAGATCCCTGCCTTTAATAAAAGAGCAGAGGTGGGAGATTTTTAATTAACAACTTACCATTAAGCTATATAATCAAGACAGTGTGGTACTGGTGTAGGGATAGACATGCAGATCAATACAACGAAACAGAGAGTCCAGAAGTTAAAGTTCACCCTTATGGGCAACTGATTTCTCATAAAGGTGCCAAGGTAGCACAAATAGTAGTGGGGGAAAAATGGCCTTTTCAACAAATTATGCTGGAATAGTATGCAAAACTAAGTAAATAAGTAAGAGAACTTACAACGGCGGTGAAACAGCACCAGGTGTTAGTCCCGTGGAGTCAGAGCGGACCTCGGTTCAGCAACCTTGGTACTTGAGTTCTGGCTAATAAAGAATTCAGAGCCAAGACACAAACTGTAAGAGAAAGTTTATTTAGAGAGGCACAGAGGTAGAAGAAGTGACTTGTGGAAGAAACGGGCTCAGGAAACAAGAGACAGAGGCTAAGGAAGGGCCCTTGGAGCTTAGGGGAAAGAGAGAGGCAAGGAAGACACGCCTGGGTGGCGGGCATGGGGAAAGGTGCTGGTGTGCTCCACAGAGAGGGCAGCGTGGGTCCTCGGCTCTGAGGGCTCTCAAGGGCAGGGGTTTTAGGGTAGGCCCCATGGGAGGGTCTCAATAGACTATCAGCTTTCCAGGCATAGCCTTTCAGGGTCATGGTCTCCACTGATTGGCTGGCACCAGGGCAGGGGGTCATTAGTATAATGTGCACAATTTTGGACTTCATCAAATTAAAAACTCTTGCTTTTCAAGAGATACTGTTAAGTGAATGCCAACTTTGAAAACAAAAAGACAAAATATTTAAGAATTATGTATGCCAAAGAACTTGTAGCTAGAATATATAAAGAACTCTTACAATTCAACAATAAAAAGAAAAATGACTCGATTTTAAAATGGGCAAAGGATCTGAATATTTCTCAAAAGATATACAAGTGGCCAAGTAGCACCTGAAAAGATGCTCAACATCAGTCATCAGGGAAAAGCAAATCAAAATCACAATGAGGTACAACTTCACATCACTAGGATGGAAAAAATTTAAAAATCTGAAAAACTGTAACACTCATATGTTGTTGATGGGACTATAAAATGGCACAGCCACTTTAGAAAGCCATTTAGAAATTTCTTAAAACGTTAAACTCGGAGTTACTGAACGCTTGACCCAGGAATTCAACTTCTAGGCATATGGCCAAGAAATGAAAACCTGTGTCTGCACAAAAACTTGCCCACGAATGTTCGTAGCAACAATATGCATAATCACCAAACGCTGGGGGGAACGTCCAAATGTCCATCAACTGATGAATGGTAAACAGAAATAAGAGAATACCACTCAACTGGAGAAGTGAATGAACTACCGAAACGTGCAGATGAACTTATTCAAAGTAGAAGCCAGACACAAAAGACTACACGTTGTATTATTGCATTCATGTGCCATTTCTAGTAAAGGGAAAACTATGGAGATAAAGTAGTTACCTGAGGCTGGAAATAGGAGGAGAACTGATCTCACATCGGACAAGGAAACTTTTCAGGGTGATGGAAAGTGTCCTAAAATTAGACTGTGGTGATGGTTTCGCATCTGTATGAATTTAGTAAAAATTGTACTCTTACAATGGATGAATTTCATTCTTTGTAAATTATAGCTCAGAAGAAAACAGGAAAAAATCACTGGTAGGTCTGGAAGAGCATGCTGCAGAGACAACCCCTCGTTCACCAGTCGAGAAGGGTGTGATACCTCTGTAACAGCTGACGGTGGAATCCCGTTGCCCCTACTGTGGTCAGGAAAACTGTTCGCGCCCACAAAGCTGCTGAGTCAGGAAACTGCTGGCTAGAGCAGAGGGCTAGTGCTACCTTCACTGGCCCCACAGCCACATCGTTTCTACCAGGACCACCCTGTCTCTTCCCCTCACATGACTCACTTCCAAATCAGTCATGATCAGTGGAAACCTGAGTCATATTCAGAAACGACCCTGCATGGGATTCTGGGGAATAGATTTTAGCTTTCCAGCCTCTGCTTGTTAGAATGGGGTTGGGATCTGTCATCAACCAGGCCACAGTCACATGCCTCTGAGCCCAGACTTCCTTCTCACTCTGCTTCACTGAACTCCATATAATACAGTCTTCTGCGTCTGGCTTCTTTCACTTAGCATCAATTCATCTGAATGTATCAACAGTTCATTCATTTTTTATGGTTGAGTAGCATTCAATTATTATTTGAATGTAACATATTCACATGTGTATCTTCTTAAGAGAAATGTCTATTCAAATTATTTGCCAATGTTTGAACTGAGTTATTTGCTTTTTTATTATTGAGGTATAAGTGTTCTTTATATTCATATATTCTGGTTACAAGTCCTTCATGCTGCTTTTTGAAAAAAAGATTTTATTTATTTATAGAGAGGGGAAGGGGGAGAGAGAAATAACAATTGGTTGCCTCTTGCACACACCCCAACTAGGGATCTGCAACCCAGGTATGTGCCCTGACCAGGAATTGAACCAGTGACCTTTTGCTTTGTGGGATGCCCAATGAACCTAGTGGCAATGGTTAGGGAATCCTTCATGCTGTTTTAATTACTGTAGCTTTATAATTTATAGTTTTGATTTTGGTAGGACAAAGTCTTCCTTTATATCATTTTATCTAGTGTTTTATTTATGTAAGCTTTAAAACCAACTTCTCATATTCCATAAAAACTCCTATTTGGATTTTGATTGAAATTGAGTTTTATTGATCAATCTGGGGAAAAATAACTTTTATAATATTGAGGCTGACTATTCACTAAGATGGTGTCTCTTTCCATTTATTCATGTTTTAATAAACCTTAATAATTTTATCCATAACTATCTTGTAGTTTTTGGTAAATTATTCTAGCTTATAATTTGTGTTTCTATTGTAGATGTGATTTCTCCCTTTTTCTAGGTGGTTATTGTTGATATATGGGAAGTTGATTTTTGTGTTAGTATTATATCCAGACACTTTACAACCAAACTATTTCTCAAAGTGTCTATAGGCTTTTTACATAGATCAGCATATCTCTGGCAAATATTTTCACTTCCTTTTCAGTATTTATTCATCATTAAGGAAATACAGATAGCTGATTAGATTGTCAAAAATGCTCACCCTCAGTAGAGAAGTATTATGTATTTTCTCAATGATTCTCACCCTGGTCTCAGAGCCTCCAGAAGGAATGCAGGCCTGCTGACACCTCGGTTTGAGCCCCATGAAACTGATTTCAGACTTTTGAACCCCAGAACTGTAGGAAAGTAAATTTTTGTTGTAAACAAACAAAAGGCACCAGAGACAAAAGGCGCATCATCCTCAAAAGGGCAACAAAACTTCACAGCTGACTTCTCAACAGAAGCAATGGAAGCAAAAAACAAACAAACAAACAAAAAACAATAGAATGATGTTTTGGAAGTAAATGGCCACCAGCCTAGAATTCCATACCTAGTAAATGTATCCGTACAAAACAGAGATGAAGTGAAAATGTTTTTGGATAACAGCTGAGAGAATTCATAACTGCACTGAATGAAATGCTAATGAGAACTCTTCAGGCTTAAGGGAAACAACTGCACAGTGAACCATGGAAAGACAGAAAAGTGACCCAGAGGCAATTATGTAGGTAGATACAAATAAACTATGAATGTGCCACAAGCAACAACACAGACCTGGGCCTGAGTATCAGAAATGCACCGACTAGCTGTATTGCAGTAAGCAGGAAAAAGCTGTTCCTTCATCTGTCGATGGGGATTCTGATGGCAGTACCAACCTTGAGTGGATGTGAAGAGTACATGAGATCTTTTTATTTTTAACCCTCACCAGAGGATGTTTATTGATTTGAGGGAGAGGGAGAAACACTGATCAGTTGCTTCCCACATGTGCCCAGACCAGGGATAGAACCTGCAGTCTAGGTATATGCTCTGCCCAGGGTTCAAACCCACCTTTTTGGGGGCATGGGGGTGTAGGGGTGGTGCTTTATCTGAGCCACCTGCCAAGGGCCATGAGATATCTCTTAGTGCAGTGCCTGGCCTGCAGCTGTGACTTTAACACACAAGTATTCCCACTGAATCATCGTACAGGGGTGGGAAGTGAGAACCACTGTAGACTCTTTCACTCAGATCAGAAACTGCTCTAGAAGGCCTGCAAAACCTTTCTTGGGTAGGAAAAACAAGGACAGCAAAGGCCATAGCCCTGATGTTGGAAAGAACTTTTGGCTGTCAATTAGAAGGGGAAGAAACCTGCTCCTGAGTGTGGGCAGCTATCTCCCCAGCTGCTGTGGGCACAGTGGCCAGAGGGTATCAGCCTGCAATACCAACCACTTGGCAATAGAAGTTCTGGCTCCTCTAGTGGGGTTAGGGCCCAGAGTGAACAGGGCTGCTTAAATAGGGCCTGCAAGAGCTTTGTCTCCTTGGGGTTAACTCCACTCTACCATGCTGAGTCTGGAGCAAAACACACCATGGACAAACTGACGGATGGGCATCCTAGTGTTCAACAAAGAATGCCTTTGCCCACATATTCCTTTCTGTCTAGCTTTCTATCAACACATCCATCCATCCATCCATCCGTCCATCCATCCATCCATCCATCCATCCCTTTCAGTTAGGCTTGCTCTTCACCCCAAACCTTGCTGCCAGGATCCAAAGAAAGAACATATCAAAAGCAAGACCTCAGACCAGTTCTCCACTGTCCTGCCCCTCGCAGATTTCTGGTGGCACCATCTCTTCCTCCAGGACGCCAACTCTGCTTGTACTATCTTCCCTCCTGCTGAACCCTAGGCTTGGTCCCAACCCTGTCACCTCCTCCTGGTTGTTGATCTGGAAGCACTGAAACATGGAGAGGGGACAAGCAGCCCCAAGGGATTTTGTGGTCCCACCTGCCAATTCCAAAACAGGAGGAACCAAACAGATGCATAGGTCTACACACGGGTTTGCTTTCCCATCTGACTTTATTTCACTTTTTTTCTATAAAATTCCTCCATAATTTCACAATTTAACAAAAAGTTTAAAATCCAGGACAGAAACAATCCTGTAACTTATTACAAACACAATTCTCCTTATTCCTTTTATCCAGGAGTTGGTCTCAGGCTGGTAAGTGTCCTAGTCCCTAGTGAGACACAATCTTTGTAAAAACCCTTATGGGTAGAAAGGTATTCGATACCTTTTGCTTTCAGGTGTCGGTTTACATTTTGTTCAGGAGATAATGAAACACAGGGATTTTCACTGGGGGCAGAGGGCTTAACACTAAACACATGGCAATCACAAAGTGCCTGCCCCTTCCTATGGAAGCGTCCCCAGAGCCCTCGTGGGCCCAGCTGCCAGGCAGCTGGGGGGAATGGGGGTGGGGTAGAGGAGCAGCCGGGAATGCTGTGGTTGGGGCCCAGGCTGCCTGGCATGTCCATCAGGTGGTCACGGGCCAGCATGGGCCCAGAGCAGCTCCAGACAACAGCACTAGAGGCCTTCTGGCCAGAGGAGGTAACTTAGAAATGGGTCGGTGCTTCCGAAGGCCCTGGAAACAGCAGGAAGCGCCAGATGCCGCTGACACTGAGGGTGAGCCAGAGAGCCTTTCTCCAGTGGCCTCTGGTGAGTGCCCGGCTCCAAAGCAGAGGGCTGCCTATGTTGCCACATGGAGCCTGCAGCCCCTTCCAGGAGATCCTTGTGAAGGAGAAAGACTAGTGCCCTTGAGCTGAGGCTCCAGCCTGTGACCACTGGCAGCCTCTGTGCATAGAGGGCCAGGCAGCTGCTGCCTCTCAAGCAGCCCATCAGGCCAGTCTCTTCCGTCCAATGTATTGAAAAGTTCCCAGAGAAGAACAGTGCCCGCTCTGGAGTATTGCTGGCCTGCCTGGAGAAGAGGGTGGTGACAGCACAGGGCCTGCCACACAGGCCTGACCTCTTCTTAGTAACTCAAGGCAGCAGGGTCAGGAGAGAATACGAGTGAACAGCGAGGAGTCATGATGGTTTCCTCTGAAAGCTCTTAGGCCTTCCCCGAGAGTTCTGGGGATCTCTCCAGGAAGGCCGGAGCTCAGGGAAGCCTTGGAGGTGGGGGTCACCCGGAGTGCTCAGGGTCTGCCTGACAGTGGGTTGGAGAGAAGGTGAACCCACTTCTGGGCCCCCAGTCCTTTTCCCACATCTTGTTCACGGCAAAGTTGGGGGAGGGGCATGGGAGGAGCCTTGACTCAAGGTCTCAGGGAACAGAGGCTGAGCAGATAGGCTCTCAGGAGCCCCACCCAAGGTGGGCTGACTCCACGAGGGCATTCTGACACTGGAAGGTAGGCCAAGGGAGGGGAAACCAGCCTGGCCCTTGGAGAATCTCAGGTGTTAGAGGAACTTAAGTCTCAGAGCTCTGGACAAGTGTGAATGGCAGGTGTGGGAGGGCCACACCCAAACCAGAGAGAGACAGGTATGCCAGGGAGGGCCTGCCACCAGCAGAGCCCGGGCCTGAGGAGCTGGCTCTGTGTCCTGATGCTCCTGAAAAAAACTCCACAAACCATCACGTCTTATTTGGCAAAAGCTCATTTTTTTCAAAGTTTGAAAACTCAATCAACAGAAAAGAGAAAGAGGATCCTATGGAAGGAAGGAGAGGCTGAGGCCTGGGGCGCCGTTAAAAGTGGGGGCCTGCAGCTGGCTGAAGCCTGGGGGGTCTGCCCCTGGAGATGGCTGCCAGTCTGACCAGGCGCCCGAGGACCTACTGCTCCATCGTAGTGTTCACGGGCCCTGGACTGTGCCTTCTGAGTCCCGGAAGGAGGACGAGGCATCCTTGTACCACTGAGGGAGGATTCCTCCAGAGCCAGCTGTCACTCTGGCTCGGCCTCTAGCCCAACGACAAGACCAGTGGAGACATCTTAACCTAAAAGTCCCACCTCACTCACCCCCCACCCCCCACGTGCACTGCTGCCACAGAAATGCACACCCAGAAACCGCTCTGGTACCTACAGTGCATACATACATATATAATAGGGAGAGAACTATACAGCACGGAGTCCCAGCACAGTGAGAGCCGACAGAGGGGCTGCATGCGGCTCACATGGAGGACGAGCCAAGGCCTGGCCTAGAGCAGCTGGACCCTCTGAGGTCCTGGGGTTTGGTGTGTCTGAACCATTTGGGGAGGCTGGAGGCAATGCCCGAGCTGCTCAGAGATGCCTGGGCAGTGACACCGTGCCACATGCCATACCATGGAGCGAGGCTCCCACTGCCGGACACATTTCTTCCCCTACAGGAATGAAGCCCAGTGCTGCCTCCAACACAAGCCACTTTCCAAGGGGGACCCAGGTGATGGCCCCTGAGCAACAGGGAGCAGCAGCAGCAGCACTGGCCTGGCCCCCCTCGGCCCCAAGGCTCCCGGTGAGCTGGTGGGGAGGGCAGGCCGGGAGCCAACGAGGAAAGTGCAGCTGGCCTTGTGGGCCGAGGACAGGGCGGTCACTAAGGCAGTGCTGCGGGTGGGTGAGCTGAGAGAGAGGAAGGCAGGTGGGGCCCGGATGTGGCTTCCTGGGACCCCGATAACAGGGCCCGGGCACCCGGACCAGGGTCATGTGGCCACAGCCTCCAGGTAGCTCTGCAGCTTACGCACGGTGGTCTCATCCAAGGAGAAGAGGTCAAAATCGAAGGTGGTGTTGGTGACATTGAAGTGTCCAGTCTCCTCAATCAGGTTCACTATCTGGAAGGCAGTGACAGGGTGGCTTCAGAGGACAGGAAGTTGGACTGGTGCATTCCCCCACCCTCCAGCAGACCCCCGAGGAAGAGGAGGAAGATCCTTGGGGCTACAGCAAGGGGTTCCAGAAGCCTGCACACCTTGCAGGCACGCCCCACCCCAGGGACTCATGAGTGATAACCTGTGTCCTCAGCAGAATCGAGAGTAAGGGTGGGCTCTGTCCTAGTACCTGCTGCAGCACGTTGCGCTCCCGGAGGGCCATCAGCCTCCGGTGCAGCTCCACCAGTTCATCTGTGTAGGCCTGGAGGGTGTAGACAGACACTCAGCACGTGGCCTCGGCCCAGCCCTGAGGGAACCCTCCCATGGTCCTGCCAATCTCAGCCTCTCAGCCGGGTACCTGGGAGAGAAGCTGGCCTGGTGCTTCTCTAGCCCAGGGGCTAGCACCTTGGCACATCTGGGCTAGCCTGTCCAGTTCTGGACCCTCAAGGTTCCCCCCACCCCACCCAAGCCCCCTACCTTGTCATACGTGCCCCTCTTGAGGATCTTCTCAGGCTTGCTGCAGGACTCGGGGCTTCTCCGGCCTGATGCCTGCAGGACAAACCCGGGTCTGCTCTCAACTCTTACCTGCGCCCTTCCCAGTACCCCACAGGTTCTCCATCCTCCCCAGGGCCACTGCTGACTGTTCAGGGCCTCTCCAGACCTCTGGGGCTGCCCATCCTCCTTTCTCTGGCCTCCTACTCTAAGGGAAGCAGACACACCTCTGGGGCCTGGGGGTGAACCAAGCCTCTCTGCACCCACCACCCTAAGCCTGGGACCATCAGACAACCCCAGGCCTAAGACCAATGAAGGCCCAGCCCTCAGCCCTGCCTCCAGGATGTGACTGAGACCTGCCCACCAGCATGACTTCCTCCTCTGGGCAGGAGACCCTGGGAGTGCCCCCTGAGCTCACCTTGCTGTTGGGTGGTGGTGGCTTCTTGGGGGGAGGGGGCTCTCGGCTGGGCAGGCAGGAGTCGGCACTGTTGTCACTGTCGCTGTCACTGAAGCTCAACCTGAACAAGGAACATGACGCTCTGTCAGACCTCCTGCTACCCTGCTGCTGCTAGACCTGTGTCTGACAATGGATGACCCCCTCCCTATGGGACAAGCATGCCCCCGCTAGATCTCAGAGACCAATATCATTTAGCTCTGGGCTGCCACTGCCGATGTAAAACAACAAAAAAATGTTCCAGTGACACTTTCAAAGGGCAAAAACCCAGAGCCACAGGTGTGCACTCCAAGAGGCACATCCCCATGATGCAGGTCTCCTGCGGCCAGCAACCAGGTGGGACACCCTGCAAGCTGGAAGGACAGCGGTGTACTGGGTTCTGTTCCTTTCATGTGGTCCTGCTGCTACTCCTGCAGCAGAGGGGTGGGGGGCAGCCTGCAGAGTTCCCTGAGGGGAACTGCAGTTTCCACCTGAGCCTGAGCACTTTGGTCACCAGGCTTCCTCAGTCTGGGAGGGGCTCTGACATGGTGTGTCTGGTGGTGGCTCAAACTCAAACCTACAGAGGGCAGCCCTGGTTGGGTCTTCAATCTCTGCCTCCATGTCCTCACCCATACAATGAGGCCCTGGGAGTACCGCACAGGGGAGGGCGGGCTCACAGCAACAATGGTCACCACTGTCTCGGGAGGCGAGGGCGTGACTACCACAGTTCAGAATCCCAGGCTAGCCAGAACTGGGAAGCCCCTCTTTAGAGTCATGATTCTTTCCACGATCTCAGTCTGGATAACACAGGGTGGTCCAGTCCTTTTGACTTTTTCCAAAATTTCTGACAGCACAGCGAGATGATGTAGAGGAAGCAAATCCTTCACTGCACCCCCCTCCTTCCTGCTGGGAATAGCCTACTCCCCGGGGGGCCTCCCTTGGGAGAGGCTCTCTCTGGGATGCCCAGGCCGGCACGTACATTTGGGGCTGATCCAGCAGGGGGAGCCTGACAACTGTTCTTCCCTCCTACATCTGTAACACAGTGAATCCCACCTACCCTTTGCCTAAAATGCCTCACTATGAAAGCAGTGCAAGGAAGTGCCAGGAATGCTGTGTGAAACCTGGGCCTCAGGGGCTCCTGTTACTTCCCTCCAAGGTCAAGGCTGTCCATTTCCTCAGGTAAACGTCTCCCACAGTAAGCACCAGATGCTGGGGCCCCTGCTCTCCTGAGGCCGAGAGCTCTCTCCTTCCTTGACTTCCCAGCTGCAGATCACTCCAGTGGGAAAGGCAGGCCGTGGTTCCTCATTGCCCAGGCACCACTACCCCATCAACTGACCCAGGATCAGCCCCATTATGCAGACCACTTAAGACCCCCTCTTCCCAGGGTCCACCAGGCAGCAGCTGGAGGACATGGCAGACTACAGGCCTCCCCAGGGAGCAGATCGGGATGAGATGGGGGCTTGGCCAACTCCTCCCGATGAGCTGCAGCGCCAATGCAAGGTCTGCGCGGCGCCTTCCCAACAATGGATGCCATGCCCCTCAGTGCCCAGGGAAGCGCCATCTGGGCCTTCCATGTCTGCTTCTGCAAAAGGACATTCGAGTTGCTGTATGTTTGGTTCCTGCACTGCTGTGGGAGACCCTCCAGAACAGCACCCTCTCAACTCCCTCCACCTAGCGTCCAACAGGAGTCAAAGCCGAATGTTGACAGCACCGAACAGGTGGGGCCGTTGCCCTTAACCCTGTCCTGGGAGACAGGCAGCCTCCTTTGGCCTGTCCGAAGCTAAGTGGCCACTCAAGAACTCTCCGCAGCCACACTCTCTGGACAGTGGGTTTCACCAGCTACACTGACAGACTGTCTATGAGCACCGTCAGGCGTCCCTCCCTGTGCCTGGTGGATGTAGACTGGGTGCACGGCCAGGCTTAAAGGGCTACTGAGACCTGGAGGCCTTGGCCTCCCAGGGAGGAGAGGCAGAACTGGCGCTAAATTGGGGCCAACCAAGCCACTGAGTTGGGCTGACTGGGCTTGCCCCTAATGCACTCATAGGGGGAGGGGAACAATCCCAAGGCCCCAAAACAGGAATCAGCTCACCTCCACCCACCCCCACTCCAACTCCTGCCTCAGATCAGGGCTGGCCCTAGGGCTGCTGGGCAATGTCTCTCCCCATTTCTTAGATGGTGACTAGACTTCTTTCCCTCAACATCCCACCCCTTCCCACCGTGCGGCCCACACCTACCAACGACAGGAGAAAGGATGACACCTAAGGCCCCTGAACTTCAGGAAACAGGAGAGAGACACCTTCCGGCCCCTAGGCAGGGCACTGGCCAACAGGCGCAGATGCTTCCTTTGCCCCCACCCCAGGGACGCTCCTGTCCTCCTAGCCTCTCCTCTTTAAGGCCTCACAATCTTAGCAGAGCCGTCAAGGTCCCCCACCCCCACCCAGCTCATCCCCCACCAGCCCAGGCACCTGGAATCCCTCCCAGCATTTGTCTTGCCGGCAGCCTCCTCGCCCGATGAAGAATCATCCTCGTCGGACTCCTCAGATTGCAGGTCCTCCACCATGGAGCGCAGGGGTCCTGGGGAGGGTGGTGAGGAAGAGGAGAAAAAAGAGGGAGGTCAGGGCTCTACTTGGGTCCTGTAGGGTCCGCTCCACCTCCAGGGCCACATGAGCTTCTTGTCGCCACAACCTCTAAAATATACCCATGCAAATCCTCCTAAAAAGTCCCTCTGGCCACATGGGGCCTGCCACCCACCTTCAAGGGCTGTCTCCAAGGCCACCCCTCTACCTAAGGGACCCTCTAGCCCCCACACCCCCTACCTTTCTGGCCCTGTTCACAGGCCTCTGGCTCCTGGCCTGAGGCAGGACCATGGGGCCCTTCCATTGCCAAAGCCAAAGGAGCAGCCATCCTCTGCTCCTAGCTCTGAGATTAGAGCCTCTGCCTGGAGCCAGGACCAGCCAGCCTTGGGGAGGATAATATGGCCAGAGCCTAGGGACACAGGATCCCCCACCAGCCTGTGCCCCTACTCAAGCCTGCCCAGTGCCTCAGCAACCCCCTCCACTGCTCCCAGCCCACCATCCTCCCCTTTCTCCAGAGGAACCCAGTTCCAGTCCCCTACAGAGGCATCTTTGGTTTATATTCCTGTTACCAAGGCAACAGAGGGACACAAAGCCCTCAATTACCTTGGTCACGTGATCCCACTTCAGCAGGTTCCCCCTCCCTTCCCCATAGATAAGAGCCCTCTGAGAGTCTGGGTTTCCAGCACCCATCCCCCAGGCCCCTCAGCAACTACACATCTGAATTCCAGGTCAAACGGACCCCTCTGCCCCCATCGCCCTTTATGCTGTCTTCCTCCAGCTTTCCACATCCCCTAAAAGAGGATTCTGGGAGGAGACTATGGGTCCAATCTACCAGAAGAAATGCTTCCGGTTTGAGGGTGAGTGGCAGGGTCAACAGGGCTGTTGGGCCCCCTGCCACCCTTTTGCACCTGTGTCCTGCAGGCTGGGAGTAGCCAGGCCCACCCTGCACCTAAGGAAGGCCCTCCCCTGATCTGGGGCAGCCAAGTGGGCCTTATACCCTTTCCCCCTAACAGCCTCCCCACTCCTGAGGTCCTACAGGGAAAAGGCAAAAATGCAGACTACTGAGTGCCAGCCAGACCCACTTTCAAAGCAGAGCATTCCTGCCCTGATCCAGGAGAACTATCCAGCGATGGGACAGGGTGGGTAGGGCTGGCAAAGGAGCTAATGCCGCCTCCATCTGGGAGGAGTTGGCGAGGAGGGTGTCTGGCTATGGATAGACCACAAATCAAGGTACAGAACAGAGAGGGGGAGGTTAAGAATAGTATAGGAAATGGAGAAACTATGTACCATCCATGGACATGAACTAAGAGGCAGGGGGGATGCTGAAGGATTGTGGGTACCAGGCACAAGGGGATAAAAAGGGAGGAAAAAAAAAGAATGGGACAATTGTAATAGCATAATCAATAAAATATACTTAAACTTAAAAAGTGCAGACTAAAGCAAGACTTAAAGACTCTTAAAGAGACTGAACAACTATAGAAAAAGCCATTTATACAATCAGAAAAAGCAAAACATTACGTATTTTGGAATCTCTCTCTCACACACACACACACACACACAAATCAGAAAGGGGCCCATCTCCACTAGCCTGCAAGCACCAGCTCATCAGCACAGCTCGAAGCCCTCGTCATGCAGACAGGGCATCTCGAAGGCCCAGGGGTCAGATACTAGAAGGAGTAGCACTTCACACTGTTTCTGCTTTTCTTTTCAATACACCCTCCCCAAGCTTCTACAACCTATCAGTGTGGCTCTCTGGGTACAGTAGTATACTGTACCCAGTCTAGGTGAGCAGTAGTATACTGAAAAACTGCCCAGGGTAAAGTTCACCTCAGGCATGAGGCTCCTGCCCTCCCCATCACTCCAGGCCCTCCCTCATCACTCTCACCCTCACCCCTCATTCTAGGCCCTCCCCATCACCCCCAGCCCTGGGGCAAGGTGTCAATGGGTTTTTCCTGGCAGTGGCAGCAGCTGTCAGACCCTGCTAAGCTCAGGCATGAAGTCACCAGAAATTATTAGTAAACCTCTGACTGGACAACAAACCCAGAACTCCGCCAGCCTCCAGGTGGCGTCAGGGGCTGCTCCCACAGCAGTAAGCCACAGGAAACTTCCTGTCTCTTTTCTTCACCATTACTCACCTTGACTGTGGTTCTGAGAAGGCTCAAAATCCGAATCTGAACTGGAGTCAGAGCTGGAGCTGGAGTTGGATGGGCTCGACTGGGCGGACTTCACCCACCAACAGGGGTGCAGTGGGACAGCAGGGGAAAAAGACAGGAATAATCTTTCAGTCCAAGAAAAAGAAGTGGACAAGAAATGCGCTCTAATAGGGGCAACACCAGATGGTGTCTTCCCCCAGATATGCACTCAGGTGACAAAGGCACCAGGCTCAAGGCACACAAGACGGCCCTGCACACACACTCCTGAGAACACGGCTTCCCAGGTCCCCGTGCATGCAGCCCCTGGCCCCAGGGCACCACCACTTTGCATTCCACATGCAATGGCCTTTCTTTTCCCGCTGAGAACTTCAAATTTCTCGTGATTCCAGGATAAGCTCACATCATATTGCTGGTTTTCAAGCGTGCCTAGGCAGGAGAGCAGGGAACTAGGCTGTCTATGAAAGGGAGGAGGTAGCGTAACTGTCTGTGGTCCCTGCCTTCCTCCTTGTGAGGGCAAGAGCTGGCGATGGGGGCTGTGGTACCATGGGGAACAGAGGAAAGGTCCGGAACAGGAAAGGTGCGTGCAGAGACCTAGCTTCTCATTCTGCCCCTTGTTTCCCCACAGCCAATCCCAAGGCTGAGTGATGACAAAAAATTATCTCCCTGCCACGTGCTGCCATCACCCCACCAGGTGCCCTGAGGTGATGATCAGTGTGTGGATGTGACAGGCAGTTGAACACAAGGTGGACCTGAGCCTGGCCCCACTGTACCCAGAGAGCCCCGTCACATCTCCCTCTTCCTCCTGCAGCCACCCACCCTGAATCAGCCACCAGGGGGCAGTAAAAGCTAAATCTAGGCCATTAGGCCTTAGGATACATGGGGGTAAGATGAGGAAGGTTGCATCTCCCTGGGTGAAAAGGAACTGGTCACTGCAAACCCCTATTCAGGAAAGGAGCCTCTGGCCTCCCACATGGAGCCCCAAGCTAGAACAGAGGCCTTGTTCCAGCCAACTAGTTCAGAAAGTGCATATGGCAGAGCAGGCCACAGGTCTATGGCACAGGCTATGAAGGGCAGGACAGTCTCTGCTCTGCAAGTCTGCCCTGGACCAGAGTTCTCCAGACACCTGGGAGGCTGCTTCACCCCAACAAGCCTGTCCTCAGGGTGGGACCATCTGGAGAAATGGAACACCCTGAGTACTTGGGACTAGCCACCCACCCCCGGGTGCCTCCCCTTGTCAAGAGAAGAGGGGACCAGGAGACAGGAGAGGCACCTTAGAGTGTCTGCTCAGTCCTGGCATGGGTCATGTGAGAGGAGACCCCAGGAAAGCAGGGGCTTATCCAAGTCTCTCCTGACGGTCTTTGGGCCCAGTGCAGCTCCCAGCCCACAGAGGGGACCCAGAAAGCCTCAAGTCTCTGCTCACTCAATAGACCCTGAGAGTGATTGGGCCACCTGGGGACAGAACACTTGTCACCTGAAGAGTTAAGAGGCCTCTTTTTCTAGAGTTTACCTGGGCCTAAACAACCAGCTCTAAGTCCTCCCACCAGGTCCCTGCTGATGCCCCCGACTCACATGCCTCCAAGCTGGAGAATCCTCCAGGAGAAACCCAGACCAGATTACCATCAACCACTGTCTACTGTGGGGGTGCCACACAGACCAGCATGTCCCCCAAAACCCCAGTGGGCCTGGAGCCTGGTGGGCCCTCTAGCATGCAGATTTAAGTTCTAATTCTGGTTCAAGAGTCTTGGTTCTGACCCTGGCTTTGTCACCCACTGGCCAAGGCCACCCTTGGCTTTGAGACTCAGTACCCCTCATCTGTAAAAGCTGCCTTGCGGCCCCTGCTAAGTGTGTGCCAGCCGCCAGCATGTGGAGGCCAGTGCCCACCAGGCCTCTGCTGTCTGGGGCAGAGAATCTGAAGCCAGGGGCATGAGCAGAAGGGTATATGAGACTGCCAGAGAACAACAGGGCCGCACCAGGAGCTCAGGGCAGAATGGTGGGGAAGCAGGAGGGGAGGCCAGCAAGTCAGATGAGCTCAAATGTGTTTGCCCCTTTCCCTTCCACACAAATCCAAGGGGTGGAAATGGTTTCCACCCAAAGAGCCTAGAGGTGTGGGTCCAAAAGCCCATGAGGGGTCACTGTGAGTGCCACTGATGAGTGCCAACGCTTGGCCACATGCAGTGTCCATAAGGACAGAGCGGCCTTTTGTGCTCTCAGCACTCCTGCCCATAGCAGAACAGAACCCTGCGGGCCAAGGCGGCCACAGAAAAGCAGCTAAAGGAGCTGGGGGCTCAGCCTGGGACTCAGACAAGGAGCCCCCTGACACCCTCTTGGCCAAGCAGGAGAAGGCAACTCAGGTTTCATGCCATAGCCAGAGCTTTCCAGCGGTGGCACCCCGTGCAGCCTCCAGGGTGATATGGCCTGAGACGGTCCAGGTATGAAAGGCTGTCTTGCCTACTCCACTATAGATGTCTGTGCCTCGCCAAGGTCCTAGGGTTGGGAAATGTCATTGAGTCACAGTCCTGAAGGCCTAGAGCCCCCCAGGCACCCTGTTGGGGGCCCAGGTCTCACACCTGCATGGACCTTGAGTGGCTAAAGCTTGTCATTCAAAAGTCTCTCAGGGCTGGGATGCACTTCAGCCAGGGGAAACCCCTAGGCTTCCACAAAACTCCAGCCTCAGGTCAAAGGTACCCAAGGCCATAGACACCAGACATTGAGCCCACAGAGCAGCAGCACCGGGGGAAGAAGGCTTCCAACACAGCACCCCAAGTCTCACAATGATCACAGCTGGGTATCAGTGTGGACACCTGGGACATCAGGCAAGGCCTCCATCTCTTACCCAGTGTAGGAACACTAGCCTTGGGTGCAGAAGGGCCTCACCTGGAAGCATCTAGGGTGGAAGGGAGGGAAAGGCAGCTGCCCAGAGCTCCAGATGCTGAGGAGATGACACATGATAGACTGGGGTGCTATTTAGCACCCAAAGAACCTGCGACAGCTAAACGGGATACTGAGATGGCCCTGGATGGCCAGGAGGCTTCCAAATAGATGTTCCAAGGTCCTGCTACCTTAGGTTCACTGGCAGACAGTGACTCCTGGCTGTGAGAAGTGCTGGGCACATGGCATCACTGGTCCCATGTGTGTCCCCTACGCCAGTGGTGCACTGTTACCCATGGACTGAACTGTCAGCCCCAGCACTGTTGCCTCCGACAGGGTACGCCCCTGGAAGCCACGTACTTATGACATTGGTGTTGCTGATACAAAATAGCTCTAGTTTCATCTCTGGGAGTCACTTTCAAAGTCCCAGTGGAGCCCTGAGCAGCAGAGCTAGAGGTAAAGCTTCAGCCTTTGAGAGTGAATGAAAATTTGGAAATAGCAAAAGGCCACTGAGCGCTGGTGCAGTGCTACAGGTAAAGGGATCACTTATTCACCCACCCACCCATCCACCCACCCATCCATCCAGGCACCTGTTCTCTGACCACCAGATGCCAATCACAGCACTCAGAGAACATCATCACCTGAGGACCCAGTGAGGTCTGGCCACCCAGCTGGCAATCCGGCTGTGGGCTCCTTTGTGGTTCTGGGGATCTCTCACGGCAACCTTCAGAGAGCTACCTGGAAACACTGCTGCAGAAGGAGCCCAGAGCCTCTCACAGTGACAGGATGCTGCTCCCACAGATGGGCTCTAGCCCACGCTTAGAAAATGAGCCTTATCTAGTCAAGATCCCTGTGCCCGGGATGCATGAACAGGAGTGGACAGAGGGTAGGAGTGGTGAGGCCTCAGACTCCACCAGCCATGTGGTAAGGCAGCTGGGTGAGGCTCAGTGGCCAGCGTTAAACTTCCAGACTGCGGAGAGGAGGATGGAGACACAGTCCTACCCTGCTGGCAAAGCAAGCGAATTCCCTGACAGACCAACCACGTGGTGGCTGGGGAAGGGATGACAGTGGGACACGAATGCTCGCCCTGACCCCAAAGCAGCCATCAAGACCCCGGGCCATGCAAGGGGCTCCCAGGGTAAAGAACCTGGAACCCAGGTATCAGACTGTCATGCTTTACCAGAACCACTCTGCCCCAAGTACTATTTCCACAGAGTTCTCACAGGCAGGCTTTATCACCCTTGACAAAAGGGGAACTGAGGTGTTCAGGTGTGCCCAAAGCTACAAGGAGCAAGTGGGAGGAGCCCTATGCCTGGGATCGCAGACTCCTCACGTAACCCTTGGGCTGACAAGGCTTCGATGGTTCAGAGCCAGGAAGAAGGATGAGGATGGGGGTGACGGGACTGATGGGGAAAGGAGGCACCTCACCTCTGTCTTGAAGGAGGCCTCATCCTCCGAGTTGGACTCTTCCACCTCCAGGGGTTTTTTGATCTCCCGGGGCTCACTCTCGGCCTTGATCTTCTCCACTTTGACACTACCCTTGTCCTTGGTCGACTTTTTGTCTGAGAAGGAGGAAGACGAGGTGCGGGGCGAAGTGCCAGGGGTGCTCCTAGACCCCTTGGAGCTGCTCTTCTTCGGTTTTTTGGCACTGGGCTTGGGTGAGTCGGCGGCAGCTGGCCGCTTACTGGAAGACTTGGATTGGGGTGGTGGTGGGGGGCCGCCCTTGGGGGACAGGCTCTCCAGTTTGGTCTCCTTCAGGGCCATCTTGGGCTCCTTAAATGCAGCCTTGGGTGGCGGGGCCTTCTCCTCCTTAGGTGGCCGGCCCTCAACCAGCTTCCGTGCTGTGTCCTTTGCACTCCGAGCCTGCTCACGCTCTGGCTCCTTGGAGGGGCCCTTGCTCTCTGAGTCTTTGCGTGGCCGCTCCCGGTGCTCCTTGGCCGTCTTGTGGGTCTTGCAGGCCTTGCCGCTCTCCCTGCTGGCATCCTGAAATGTTGGGTGGGAAGGGAGAGACACAGTCAAACAGCATCTCAGGTCACCCTGCTCCACCTCCCCCAACCCCTACAAAGTATAATCCACCTGATTCAGACTCAGCTAGAGAAAATCTTCCAAAAAGCGAAAAAGTAAGGCAGCAGGTGAGAGTTTTAAATGGAGCTGTCCCTTTAAACTACTAGGAAGTGTCAGCAGGTCCCAGGCGACTGCAGGCTAAGACTCCCCTCTGAATTGAACTGACATTCCCTGAGGGATTCAAGAAGAGCACATGTGAGTCAGACAATGGCGGCCACACAGATCCCTCCCGCTCCGACACCTTGCAGCTCCCCACTGGGGGTGCTGGCAGGCAGTACCCCCCTCTTCTGTCCCCACCACAGAGCCTGTGTGTCTCCTGCCTGGTCATCCCAACTCAGCTTGTCCGGGCAGGCATAATGGTTCTTTCAGGCCCATGCCAGCACCCTGACTGCCTGCTGGGTTCCCGGGTGTTGTGCGGAACCAGTAACTCCTGACTTTTTGGAACCAAAGCTGCCTGGGCAGCTTTTCTATAACGTGAATGGCTCCTGGGAAATTCGGAGGGTTCAGGGTGGATCAGCCAGGTCACGGAGCACTAGCTGCAGACAGAGGCAGAGAGCAGCCCTGCTCTAGGCTGCCAGGAAAGCTGGGCCAGATGATGCCAACCTTGTGCAGCAGCACTTCCTCTGAACAAGGGCAAGACCACCTACCTCACCAGCGATGACAGAGTGCACTCAATCAGGGAGGCTACACCACCCCGTACAAAGCATGCCCTTTGGGTAGAAGCCGGGTTTGACACCTCATTTGCCTCCTTCCTGGCAACATCCTTTTATCACCCCACACGTCCAGGGCTGCTGGACAGGTGCCTGCTGCCGTCAGCTGCCAAGGGCTTCACCCCCCCATTCTGTCAGCTAGGTGCACAGCTGGGCTCAGAGGCTCTCCAGATCAAAGCTCACCAGGAAACCAACATTGGCCAGACCCTGAGGGTGGTATGCACCACCTGAGGTGGCCACACTTTACTGGCTTACCCAAGTGCTGAGGGGATGGGCAAGCCACCTACATGCCCAGCATCGAGGCCCCTGCTGCCTGCTCTCCCAACCCACAATAAACAGCTACAGGAACAGATGGCACAGCCTCGACCACCCTGGATCTACTTGGTCACCATCTTCTTGCAAATCCACAACCCACATCAGTGCCAAAGGTTCAGAGACAGCCTTGTGTGGCCATGAACTCCTGCTGCCTCTCTGGAGAAACATCAGCCCTGGGCCCCGGCCCTGGCCCTTCCCCAGGGCAGTGGGGAGGGGTACTCACACCACAACCTCCCAACTGACCATCTAAAGGGGTGTTGACATTGGGGCTAGTGTGTGGAATGGGGCCAGTCCCTGAGGGCTCCATTCCCTAGCAATCTGCTCCCCTGAGGAGGGAGGCAAAAAAAAGAGCCCCACACCATGCAATTCTAGCCTCTTCTCGAAGTATCCATGCACCCCCCAGGCTGTAGGAGCTGGCCATAGCCCCAAGAAGCAGGGCAAGAACACACCCAATGGGCATGACTGCCAAAGGCCTCAGCACGGTTCCCACAGTTTCCCCCAGACCTGGGGTCAGCTGAGCCTCCGCTGCCACCCTGGGCCTGTCCAGCAAGCAGGGGCCTTCCAAGCAGCAGTTCTTCACCTGGGGGTCTGCATAGGCGCTCGAGACTGGGCTGAAATCACACACTAAGTTCTGTGAGTAATGTGGATGTTCCCAGGGGTGAGGACCCCTCACAGTCATGTCAAAGCCGTCAATGGTTTGAATATAGCTAAGAACAAAGTTGTGGAGAAAGATCACCCAGGCCAAGTGGCTGGCGTCACACAGGCAGAAGCTCCAGGTACACAAGCCCAGGGGTACTCTGGGGTGGGGAGCAAAGGAAACACTATCCTTGAAGTATGAGCCCTCAGGGGTCTCACTCCTCACCTAGGAGGCTCCAACTCCTATCTTCCATGCCACCCACCAAGAAACCATGAGGTGGGGACAGACCACCAGTGACCAATGTGCCTAGAGCTACAAAAGCCATACTTTCCAGCTACCCCCAGGGTGGGGACCTTGGCAAGCAAGGCCCTGCATGACCAACCCTTCCCCCCCCAGCCCGGCCCCTTCTGCCTGGATCATGTGACCTGGTGATCAGACTCTTTGGGTCCAAGCAGCAGAGAACTAATCTGGAGTATATAGCCAGTACCCAAAGGAAGGTGCTTGTCTGAAGGAAGAGGCTGGCACACAGGCCTTATGCTCCTAGAAGAGCAGAGTAAGGCTGTCAACTCAGAAGCCTTGACTGGATAATAGGCAGACGTAGCTTCCAGCAGAGAAAAACCCACCTTGTGCTGCCTGAGAAACCAACATAGGAAGGAGCCTCCTAAGATGCCACCCAGGTGGCTAGATAAAGATTCTGGGACAAGTTGGGATGGAGACCAAGGACCCTGCTGACACGCCTCTGAGCCTAGCACATACACCCATCTGGCCTGGGGACTCCTAGGGGGTTGTAAAGACACTCCAGTGAGAGAAGCCATGAAGCAGCCCCCGCAGATGCAGCTCCACTGGCCACAGGAGCATCCTTGCCACCTGCAGGGCATCTCTTCATGGGGTTTTGGGTGATTCACAAGTGATACATAGAGAAGAAATGACAAGTCCTACCTTTTCTATTTTGCATGGATTTCCAGACAACTGCAAGTGGCTGAGAGTGAAACTGCCAAATCTCTAGCAAGAATTTCTCTTCCACTGGACCTCCACAAGACTCAGGAAAGATGGGCTGGGAGGCTGGCATGGGGAAGACCCTCAAAGCTGCACTCCATACGTAAGACTCTGGCCTTGTAAGTCTCAAGGGCTTAAGTCAGACGAAAGTGAGGACGTCAGAGACTGACTGGCCTGAGGAAAGTGCCAGAAACACCCTGCCTGGGTGATGTAGCTCTCCTCCAGCGCTGCTGGATGAGTAAGGCTGTAATTTGGCCTGAGAGTTCAACCTGTCCCATCTGGGGTGCCCCAGGCCCATAACACCCAACAGGTGAGTGAAGCAAGAAAAATGCAAAGATGAGAAGTGGATAAATTTGTGGGGTCAGTGATGCAAAGACAAACTGCCCTGAGAGCCAGATGGAACCTGGCCTCCTGGACACGAAGCTATGTAGGTGGCTGCAAGGGAACAAGACGAACGCTCAGGAGTTTATGTGTACAGCATGACACCATCAGAAGGTCTCTGGCAGCTATGGTGAGATGATTCAGAAAGTGGTCTCAGGAAGACTGATGGGGCTCAGAGATGATAAAACATTTCTTCTTGGGGGAAACCAGCTCACTTACCCACATGGTTCTACCTGGCCCTTCTCCCAATTAACTTGCTCTGCCAGGAGCTACTGCCGAAGAAAGAAGCCAAACCTGGAATAGCCCAGGGAGAAAGCACCTAGCCCTGGTGGACAGAGCACCCTGGCTGCACTCAAAAGGCCTGAGAAGGTAGGCAGTGGTGGCTGCAGGGGACACACTCTGTCCAGGCTCCCATCTACGAGAGACTATCTTGGGTCCTGTCTGAATGGTCCTAAGCCCACTGACTCGGCAGGAGTGGGGCGGACAGGGAAGGCTCTCTGGCCTCAAGAGGAGGAGGGTGAAGAGCCTGTGATTACTAGGCTGCTCTACGCACTCTGGGAGGGGCCGACCATTCTGACTAAGTGGCAGAGAGCAGCCACAGGGAGCACAGAGGGCTCCAAGAGGAAGATGCCAAGGGAAAGAGTTGGGGATGGAGGGTCGAGCTCTGCGGAGGGAGTTCCCTGAGCCCAGGACCCTCTGCTGGGCCCCAGTGCTCCCATGTGACTGGGCCTTCCACCTCACTAACCTTGGAGCCGTGGGACGGTTTGGTCTTCTTGGGGTCAGAGAAGGCAGAGAGTGGAATTGTGGGTAACATGGGGTAGTCAGGACTGGGCCTGGACACCGTTTCTGCTCCTTCGGGCATTACCATCACCTAGTGATAAAGAAGAGACAGATGTTATCAATGAGCAAGGAGGCAGGCTGGACATCCGATGGGTAAGAGGAAGCTGGCTTGTGGGAGTGCGGCTAGAGGTGTCCAAGCTTCCTCCTAGGGGAAGGGGCCAAGGACAGCATGGGTGTCACTTTCCCAAAAGAGTCAAAGGCATTTCCTCCATGAGGGTCTGGGTGCTGAGTGCTCAGAGTGAAGCAGGCTCATGTTGGAGAGCAAAGAGAAGCAGGGTCCCAGGATGGCTGGGCCCGGGTGCAGTTGGTGCAGTCTCAAGTGGTGGGCCCTGGGCCAAGAAGACTGGCGGTGTGTTTGAGAAGCACAAGGAGGCAGCTATGGCCAAAGCTGGCCTGCATGCTGCAGTTAAGAAAGATCAGAAGCACGAAAGCAAGAAGCCAGGCAGACACCCACTCCGGGAAGGCGTGCAGTGGAGAAAGCAACTTCTGCTGGACATGCGTGCGGTGACTTCGCCAGGTCCCACATCTCCTGCGGGAGTCTCACTCCTCCACTCTCTGGTGAATAAAGTTGACTGAAATGGAGCGAGCAGCAAGGCCGAGGCAGGAGGGAACTGCACGGGGACAGGCCCAGTTCTCTGCAAAAGCCACCTCGCTGGAGCCTGCAGGAGAGGGACATGAGCTCTGCCCTTTGTTAACTACTAGGAGGAGGAAGGGCCTGGGCTCCTGCCAGGAGGTGCTCCCGGAAACACCTGCCCAGGTCTAGTGAGGCTCCTGTGGCACTTGCTGAGGGGAGAGAAGACCCAGGGGCAAGTTCTCAAAGTTTTGACCCTGGAAGTTCACATTATTAGTGGTCAGCCACTCAGAGTGAGCTTTCTAAATAGCAATAAGATAGAACAAAAGAATAAAGTACACATTAAAAAAAAGAAGGAAAGAAAAAGCATTTAGCTTTAATAACCTTGAGCGCCTAGGATCCTTGATGAGCCCAACCTTTCATGTGAGGAGGCTGATGTAATGCCCAGTCATGGTCACGGGGGCACTGGGTTGAAAGGAGGGCAGTGGAGCCCTTTGTGCCGCTCCGGCCACCACCCCTGACTCCAAGGCAGTGAGGCCTGAGGCCAAGTTGCTCACCCTAGCCCGCCTCACCACAATACCCTTAACCATGCACCCAGAACCAGGATGACCCTAGCAGCATGACAGGACCACCAGGTCTCAGGATATCACCACATTCTAAGGCCAGCAAGGACATGCATGAAGTTAGAGAGATGACTGACTAATAGCCCAACCCAGGAGAACAGACGAGCCCCCTCAGAGGCATGGGTCTGTTCCCTCAAGGACTGTGCCTTATCCCTTCATTTTCACTTCTCTTCTCCCCTTCAGAGAAATGTCCTAGACTGTCACTATGCCAGGATCATACAGTGAAGGCCTTGCGTCTTTCTCTCCCTTCTAACAGCCTTTTGGAAAACAGATAAAGTGAATAAATGAATCCACTTCCACCTCCAGCACAGAGCCTCACAAGGATGTTTCTCACATAATGGAAACACAGACCCTCACCACCAATGGGGCACAGGATGAGACACAATGCTGAGGGGACAGGCAAGGCTGGCCTCTGCCCAGAAAGTGACAAAGCCACTCTGGTCATCGCTGAGGAAGTTTCTGAACCTCATGTGAGGAATTACCGAACTCACATGCCCCCCAGGTGAGGGGCAGCAGAGAAAGCAGTTCTCATGGACTTACAGATCACGTAGTCCTCCAGATCTTCTAGCACGAGCATCAACATAGGCAGGTCTGTGGTCACTTGCCACCAGATGGCAAGTGCCAGCCCCATGGGACACTCAGAGCTCCAGACTGGCTAACATAAGGGCCACGACTCAGGTCTTGGAGCAGCTGTCCCATAAAGGTCCCAGGCTGCTCCTAAGACCAGAGAGCACTGTTCTTGCCACCAGCCTAGGGCAAATCCCAAACTCGCGCAGCCCCAAAAGGCAAGAAAGTTCCTGACCAGACCTCTGGGCAGCCCTCACCAAGGGTGAAAAGTGCTAGGCAGAGACCACCACGTCACCACCCAAGGGCCGCACCCTCCCTTCCTTTCTCCTGGGCTGGCCCATCCCAAACTGCAAGGTGGACCTACCATCCCAACCTTTTTCCCTCAACTTCTCATGCCTCCTCCTCCTCCCTAACCCCTCCAGTTTTATAGGGTTAGACGATGCATACTGAGCCTTCATCTCTTCACAGCAAAGAAAATCTGATGCAAGAAGCAGAGGAGGACAGTCCCTTGGTCCTAGAGCTCTAAGAGGCGCATGGAATGCTGACTGTCTCTCTCTCTGAGATGTGACTATGGAACCTTTGGGTAACACCTCAGGGAAATAGTGTGGAAAACAAGGTGGAGAAAGAGCTGAGGAGGACTTGCTGAACCTAGAAACTCCTCCCCACTTCTCGGTTCTTCCAGAACTCCTAGGCAATCTTCAGGACAAATGTCTATGGCAACTGATTTCAACACCTTCACATTCTGTTACCAAACTCCACCAACAGTCACATGCTAGGTCTAAATCCCAGACTAATCTTTTATTAGGGACATCGGAGGAATCACTCCGACTTCCTGCAGTAAATAAATAACTGCTTACTAAATTAAATGAAGAGGAATGGCCCGCTCCCTGGGCCAAAGAAACTCAGTCCAAACTCCTTGTACTCACTGGGGAGGTGGTCCTGCCCACCCCCCCAACACACACACACTCACGACCTGAACCTGAACGCTCCACTACAGGCACTGCTGGGAGGGAGGCAAATGCTCAGTGACTTTGGGTCACTAACAGGTGGCTTTGGGACATCCTGTGTCCTCAGCCTGCGCCTCCCTCAGCACACACAATCCAGCCTGCAGCCAAATGCCCTGCCTCCCCCACAACCACCCATCCATAAGCACCAAGCACCCCACTCACATTCTCCAAGAGCTGACACATGCTCCTGGCACTCTGCCACCACACCGGGACTGCTGGCCACACGACTCACTACAGAGACCTAGGATCTGAGAGCTGACACCTTCATCTAGCCTCACAAGGACAGAACTGCTAGGCAGAGTGCATCACTGGGGACCCTGGAGAGAGCTGCTGCTGTTTCCCTAGGTGACAGGGCTCCAGCACAGCCTTGCCAATCTGGTTAAAAGCTGGCTCCAGTGTCTCACCATGCTGACAGGATGGCCTCACACCCATTCTTCCCCCAACCCCTTATGGAAGAAAATGCTAATTAATCACAGCCAACCAAGAAGCTATGGGGATAAGTAGCAACTGGTCATTCCCAGCTGACAACGCCCCAGCACAGACTCAGGACACCTGGGTTCTATCCTGTGCTGCCAGGTGCTACCTGTACAACCTGCCCTCCTGGATACCAGGCAGGTACTCTCAACCACAGGCTGGAGAGACGTGTCCAGGAAATCCCAAGACACTCCCAGCACAAGGCTGCCACCACAGGGAGCAGAGACGAATCCATGACAGAGAAACCGCGTCCGTTCAAGCAGGGGCAGGCCCACCCGCTCCGGCACACTCACCCCGCCAGCCATCAGGAGCTTGTACCGGAACTCAATGGTGGGGTTGTTGAAGGTGAGCTTCTCA
Organism: Anoura caudifer; assembly: GCA_004027475.1. NCBI lineage: Eukaryota > Metazoa > Chordata > Mammalia > Chiroptera > Phyllostomidae > Anoura > Anoura caudifer. The sequence continues at coordinate 56,913 of PVKU01009243.1, forward strand.
CAGCGCAGGTGGTTTACAGGTGGGTTGCCCTCCAGATTCAGGAACAGGTCATAGGTGAAGCAAACCTTCCTTGGCTCCTCCTTAAATAATGAAAAGAAGGAAGTCCATTTCAGAGGGTGGACAGGAGACTACAGGGACAGACACGAGAAAGAGGCAGATGCGTGCCCCCCACTGCAAGCCCCTACCCTTCTTTCTCCATTGCTTGGCTTCCATTTCTCTCTGTGTGCCTACTTCTCATCCACACAGTTACCCAAAATGAATTAGCTTACTCTTCACAGAGCACCCAGCAAAGCAGGCTCCACAACAGCAGCAAAGATCAGTAAGAATGATGTTCTCAGATCATTAATGGAAATATTCTTGCTATTTGTATAGCCCCCATGCACATACTTCTGCTAAAGCCCTGACAGTACCCATCAACAAATGGAGAAACCAAGGTTAGACACACAGCTGCTAAGTGACAATGCTGAGACCCGACTGCAGGCTCTGAGGCCCATTATCCTAGAGCCTTGACCCATCCCTTTCCCAGAAGGAAAATTTCTCCAAAGATATACGAATAACCAATAAGCACACAAAAAGATATTCAATATCACTAATCATTAGGGAAATACAAATCAAAACCAAGAGATACCACCTCACACTCATTAGGATGATGAGTGTTAAAAAAAAAAAAAAACAAAAAAAAAACAAGTGTTGGTGAGGACATCGGAGAAACTGCATCCCCGTGCATTGCCAGTGAGAAGTGCCATCACTTTGGAAAACAGTCTGGGAAATTCCTCAAATTGTTAAATAGAATACCTACCGTTATGACCCATATATCTCTCCTAGATATATACCCAAGAAAATGAAAACGTACACTGCACAAAAACTTGTATGTCCGTGTCCATAGCAGTAGGATTCACAACAGCTCAAACTGAAAACAACCCAGTGTCCACTGTCAGATGAATGGATAAACACATGGTCCATCCAGAAGAATATTACTCAGCCATGAAAAGAGTGAAGCACTGACACTCGCTACATTGTGGATGAACCTTGAAAACACAATGCTCAGTGAGCAAAGCCAGACATAAAAGGCCACATAGTGTGTGGTTCCACATATGTGACATGTCCAGAACAGGTAAATCCACAGAGACAGGAAGTGGATTCACGGGTGCCAAGGGCTGGTCAGGAGGACATAAAAGCTAACTACTAATGCGCACAGGGTTTCTTTCTGGGGTGATGAAAATATTCTCGAATTACAAAACTGTTGCATAGCACTTACTAAAAATCACCAAATTTGTATGCTTTAAAATGGCAACTTTTCTGGAATGTAAATTACACCCCAATTTTTTTAAATGCTCTCCATTGGGAGAGAAAAAACTAGGAGTATGGGAGCCTCCTCAGCAACTCAAAGGAGACTTTAGACAGGTCAGTTGAGGAAGGGAGGGGGAGTGAAGTGGCTACGCCCCTCACGCAGGCATCTCCACACCTTTTCTTCCCTCCAACCCTGGGGAAGAGGGGAAGCAGAGACCAGCTTGGCAGTCTGGCCACACCTCCTCAGCCTTCCCAGAAAGGCCTGCATGGTTCACATGAGCAATGCCAGGCTTTTCGAAATCTGGTGAATAGGTGACACCTGAAAGTGGGAACCAGGTGGCCATGTGTCCAGTTCTAAATAAAGGCGACAGGAGTGGGGTCCTTCAGTCCAACTAAATGACTTTGTTCCCCCATTTAGTCTGCAAAGGCAGAAGGCGCACCTGTCACATGAAGCAGCCACAGACCCTGCCTTCCAGGAGCCACGAGTATTGTGAGGAGACTCGTAAACAGGTGCTCTCGAGCCACTGCCAGTCAATGAGGCGACACTGACCTTGCCCCTTCCTACAGCCCCCTGGTCTCAGGACACATGGGCTTCTACCACAGGCCATCTAATCCAGGCTTGGAAGTGTTCCTCTTGTCCAAGGTGGGATGATGAAATATAAGGGGGGGAGGTGGTGTCAGCCTAGGGAGGGCTTTCCCTCTCAAATAAAAAATAAAGGTGCAGGGAGAAAGTCTCAGCACCTCTCTTCTTCCTGCCAACTGTGTGGTGCAATGTTAACCACAGGAAGACCACAGAAGAAGCCAGGAGAGTCTCAAGTAGGCAGCCCTCACATTGAGGAGCTGCTGCCCTGAGGCCATCAGCAGCCTGTTGACGTCTCGTCAAGCAGATGTACCCTCTGTGCCAGCACTGTCTCATGCCCACCCTTATAAAGACACTTATCACAAAGGGCTTGTCTCCTCACCAAACTGGGAAGTTCTTGGAGGCAGGGGCTCCGGTGACTCCTGTCTTATCCCTGCCCCAGGTGCCAGCCCACGGGAGGGGCTCCACATTTGCCAAAAGAATGAAATGACAGGATGGGTAAGAGAAGGGCCTGACCCAACAGTGGGGGTGGGGAAGAAGTCAGAAATGCCCCCTGAACACTGTGATGAGCTTGGAGAATGGCTATGAGTTGGGGAAGTCAAGAAGGGCCAAGGGGGCGGGGAGAAGCACTATAAGCTATAGCATCCTCTCTGGGAGTCCTGAGAGTCCCCATGGCAGCAGTCAGAAAGAGAGGATGGAGAGAGGCGGCAGGAGGTGATCCAGAAAGAAGGGCCTTGGCTGCTGCTGGGCGGGTGCTGTGTCCTGCGTCAAAGGGATCTATAGGGACTTAGGCTCAGGAAGAAGGAACCTAGATCCACGACCCAGGAAACAAACACCCTTCGGCCTACAGGACATTGGGACTGGGAGCAGGGTTGGAAACTGGCAAGCAAAGGGAAGGCAAACTCAAGCATCTGTCCTGCCTTTCCACAGTGTAACCACACAGAAGATGAGAGGTGAGCTGCACAAATGTGTTCGAGCTGCTGCGTGGAGAAGGAATGACCCCATCATGGTTCTGTAACCCTTCAGGGGTAAATTCAGGTGCTGCCCATCAGCTGCTGCCCACATACATCACACACACAGACCACCAGACAAGACTGATGCCACCTTCCCAGGCAGATCTCACTTCCAGACTCAAGTTCAAAATGGCAGGGAATACACAAAGTAGGATGGTGCCACATAAACACCATGGGGATGAAAGCAGCAAAAAGCCTGACAGCACTAAACTCTACAGGGCAAAAGACCCAGTTTCTTCAACAAACTGCAAAGAAAAAAATGAGAGAGGGAGAATCTACAGATTAAAAGAGAAAAACTCCTGAATCACAATGTGTGGATTACCTAGATCCTGATTTAAAGGGAGAGGAAAAAAAAACCCGAACAACCTTTAAGCACTGGATATTAAGGAATTATGAAGCTGTAGGTGTGACACTGGTATTATTATTATTCTTAAAAAAGTCCTTATATTTCAGAGAACATTCTGGAATAATGACACACAAAATGCAGATGTCTGGGAGTGGCAGGCCAGGGATGGACCAAACGTAGCCCCTCTGTGACACACTGGAACCAGGCGATGGCTACAAGAGGGCTTCACTCCATCTACCTCTGTAGGTGTTTCAAACTTTCCCAGGTAACTTTTTGAGTGGATACGAGGCAGGGAAGCTGCACCTTCAGAGGGGAAGCTCAACTCAGGGAACCCCTCAGGGAGGGGAGGGTGCCCTGGATCCTCAGGGACACCAGCAGGAGGTTGGCAGGCAGCTGGAAGGGGTTGAGAGGCTGGGGCTTGCCCTTACTGGCTGCCTAGCCTTGGTCACAGGCCTGCCATCCTGAGTCTTGGTTTCTTAGCTTGTAACATGGGGAAGATTCGATAAAGTAATGCAGCCGAGGCACTCAGTGCTATCGATAAATGGAAGCTTTTACCAGAAAGAGATCTGGGCTAGAGAAGGACACCTGGGAGACACAATAGACAGATGGTACCTGAAGCCACATGATTCCCCAGGAGAGAAATAGAGGGGCATTGAAAGGGCACTCCACAGCTCTGCCAAATACAGGAGCACCCCAAGGCTCAGAAGCAGATCCTTCCTCTCCTCTGTGCCCTCTCTGGCTGACCCCTTGCTCAGCCACAGCTTTACCTTCTGGCTTCGTGGTAGGTCTGGCCTTTTCTTCCTGGCTCCTCAGCCAGGCCTTCCTTATCTCCCAGGCCCATTCATCACCTCCTAACCATCCAGCTGCTTTCATTACAGCCCCCTTTTAATCCACAAAGTTTAAACCAGCTCTTGGCTTACCCTCAACCCACTTCTTCAAAACCTGCCAATGACCTCCCTCTGAGCCTTGAGAAAAGGCCAAACAGTCACCACAGCCAGAGCAATCTGGCCATCTCAGACCATACTGCTGTCTCCTACTTCCCCCATCCAGCTCTCCCTTGGGCTGGCACTCATCCTTCTGCAGGCTTCCTGGATCACTGTTCCCAATCACAGTATGTGATTCACTCTCATAAGTAGGACTAATCAAGGTCTACAGGATGGATGTCTGTTTTTTGTCCATCCACCTTCATGGACTGTGAGCATTATGGACAAAGCGACCCTTTCTGTTTCTGATGGGCCTGGAACTGACCAAGCACCTGTGTGTGTTCAATGTGCCCACATACTTGTTTACCCTACAAAAACTTAAGGGGTGCCCGCCATGGGTTCGCAGCAGTAACCAAGACCAAAGAAGGATCTCTGACCTTATGGACACTCAAGGTCTGTAGATAGAGAGTCACCACAGCAGTGATATTGACATGACGCTGACTACATACTATGGCCAGGCAGTTTTCCAAGCACTTAACATGTATGAATGCTTCACAGCCCAAAACACAGACACTCTTACTGTCCCTACTTCACAGATGAAGAAACTGAAACAGAGGCAGTAACCTGCCTGGTGCCATGTGCCATGTGGCTGGTCAGTGGTGAAGTTCACTATGCAAGGTTCACTATGGCAGGCAGTATTCTCTGGAACCCCTAGGGCACAGGTGGCAAACAGAAGGCCCACGTTTTATCCGGCCTGGCACCTTGTTTCTACCCAGTGGCAGTGCCGAACTCCTTGCCCCTAGTTAAGGAGTAGTTACATCTATACAGTCCTAAAGTTACATTTGGCCCTTTGAAGGCAGCCACAAGGCTGATGTAGTCCCCGGTGAAAATGAGTTGACACCCCTGCCCTAGGGAGAATTTCATGCCTACGTAAACCAAACAGGTCATGGCAACATCCCAAAACAGGAGACAAGGAAGAGTTCTGGACGACTCCCCAGATGAGGGCGATGTAAGGCAAAGCCAGAAGCATCAGAGCCAGGCAGGGACCTCCCGGAGGGACCAGCATGTGCCCTACAGCTCATGTGTGCCTCAAAGCACACTGAGAAAGGCTGGCCAGAGCTCCCTCTCGACAAGCCTGTGAAGCTTGGAAACTCCACAGGAGGGTGGCCAGCCCCTAGGAAACCAATCTCCAGAGAAAACCAAGACACAGCCAGTACCATAGCACCTGGTGAGCCAGCAGCATACTCAGTGCGTAGCCACGTTCAAGGCCTACTGGGCCAGCACTCCCAAAGAGTAACATATTTAGTCTGGCCAGACCCCTACACGTGCCCCACTCTCAGCAAAAGCAGCTGAAGCCTGCCTCAAGAGTCTCAGACCAGCCTGTGGGAAGCCATCTGGCCATTGGCCACAGGCCAGCATCTCCCTCTGACTTCAGCAAACTAAGATGCGGAGGAACTGGCTAAACTGGTGCCAGCCACCAAAGCCAGAGCATGCGCACCTGCATTTAGTGCACAGGAAGTCCAGGTCACAGGAGCCCAAATGGGCCAGGCTCACCACGGCACAGGACACAACAAGGCAAACAGGCTAGCCTACTGCACTGGGAGCTCCTAATGCTGCCCTCTCCACCACCTCAGACCCTCTCCCCCCAAGTCCCCAGGGCCGTCTCCAGGCCCCTGCTCTCTCCTGCAGCTAGCAGGGCTAGCCCCAGACAACTCCCAGGTTTACTGCTCTACCATTGGGTAAAATGGAAGAGTAACTGACCCTCAGACTGTCAGGAGTCCAGGGAGAAAGCCTGGCTTCTCAGGATCCCTGGGGCTGTCTCTTCACCATCTTGGCCCTGCCCACTCTTTACCTGGGGCCTGTTTGACTTTCCCTTGTGAGAGGTCCTGAGGTTTATACATGTTAGACTTAAAAAAAAATCAAATTTGAAACTTATCATGGCTGTAACTGCAAGTTTATAGGGCTGTTGTCAGCAACACCCTTACACGTCAAATGACACAGCTTTTTTTTTTTTTAAAGGAATTTTATTACTTATTATTATTATTTATCTTCACCCGAGTACATTTTTTCATTGCTTTTAGAGAGAGAGAGGAAAGGAGAGAGAGAAACACTGATGCAAGAGAGATCGGTTGTCTCCTGCACGTGCCCAGACCAGGTATTGAACCCACAACCATCCAGTTATGGGATGATGATCCAACTAACTGAGCCCCATTGGCCAGGGCAAACTGGCTTTTTAAAATGCTTTGCAAGGAAAGAAAAAAAGAGAAAGGAAGAGAAATAGAAGGAGAAAAGATTTTAAAAATATGAGAGAGGACTTCTGGCCTAGATGGAGGCCTAGGTGGACACACTGTGCCTCCTCACACAACCACAATTGAGGACAACAAAGATTTAGAAACAAGAAAACAGAAAATGGAACTGTACGGAAGTCCAATAACCATTCATCCAGACCGGTAAGAGGGGCAGAGTCACAGCAGGAAAAAGTAGAGGTTGGCAGACCCAGGCATGCCAGCAGCAGCTAGCAGACCCTGGGCACAGGGCGGAAACAGTGTAGACCCAGTGAGGCCGTACAAGGCAGCTGGCTGACCAGGTGGTCCCACATTCACGCACAGATAATCCAGGCGAAGGGGAAGCAGTGGAAGGGACTGGAATCCGAGAGAGAGCAGAGCAAGTGCCATTGTTCCCTCTCGGACCCCGCCCCCACATACAGCGTCACTACACAGCGAATGGGCTGCCCCACCCTGGGGAACACCTCAGGCTCTGCCCCTTACTACCTAACAGCTGCAACCAGACCCCCCCCCCCAAAAAAAAACCCAAAATGGC